>WNWK01027509.1:0-26231 GCA_009830355.1 Cherax destructor | reverse complement strand
CACACAGGTTTCGGGTTTCCCAAAAGTGGGGGAATTTTCCTGAGATTATTTTACTTTTTTCCATAATGGAAAATTTCCCCTGCCCGTCAATGTTTTTGTTAATTCAAAAATTTTTATTTCTTTTTTTTTCATTATTTGCCAGTTAAACATTTGCTTTGGGATTGTTTTTTTTATAATTATTTTTTGATATTTCCATATAATTTTTTTTTGGGACACAATAAATTATTTTTTTGGCATATTATTTTTTAAATTATTTTTTTGATTTTTTTCCATATAATTATATTTTTCATAGTATCAATAAATTTTTTTTTATATTATCAATAAATTATTTTTTTCCATATTATCAATAAATTATTTATTTTATTTTAAAATTTATTCTATATTTTCTTTTGATGAGTAATTTTTTGGGGGTTGAAAGGGCCGTTTTTAAAAAAGTGCCTCCCCCCCTTTTATAAAATTTTCTTTAACACTTCCACCCAATCCCCGGAAAATATAAAATGATTAAAACCCCCGGGGAATTTTTTCCAACCCCCCAAAACCCCCCCTTAGAAATGAATCCTTTCGTGTAAAAAATTTTTTGGGTTGATTTTTTTTTTTATTAAAAAATTGTAGTTCCTTTAACAAATCAACGATGCCCTCGAGAGCATTTTTCGTTGGTTAATAAAAAAGCTGGGGGGGCCCCGGAAAAAGGGGATACGGGCCCCCCCCAAAAAAACAAGAGGATTCGTAGTAACCTGGGGAACCTTTTAAAAAAAAGCTTGAATTTGGTTGGGGGGGGAAAAACGAAGCAAAAAATAAAGGGGAATGGAGAGGTGGAAAAAGGGGCCCCCCGGGGAAATGCGCAAACCCCCGTTTCAGTGCTGCCTGACGAATGGGGGGGATTGGGGGAAAAGTAAGACTTTTTGGCCTAAAGGAAGGAAATTTTTAAAATAAGATAAGTTGGGATTTTTTTATTGGGTTTTTTTCCCCGGGATAAAAAAAAAAATTTTTCAGAAGCCTTTGGGGGAAAATAAAAATTTTGGGGTTTTCCATGGGATCTTTCAGTTTGCCCCCGGGGGGGGACCCACACCAGTCGACTGACCAGGTGCCTACTAGGGGGCCGGGGAAGGGGACAGAAAAGTGGAAACATCCCCCTTTTCCCCCATGCCGAGAAAACCATGGACTCTTATGTCAGAAAGCCCCCCCCAAAATCCCCCGGACACCGTGGGGGCAGTCAGAAAGGGGTTTTTTTTTTCTGGGAATGGTATGGAAGAAACCATTTTGGAGTGCATTATGTTTTTGGGGGGTCAACCCCCCTTTTCCCACCTAAAAAGGGGGGAAAGATGTCAAATATACCCAAAGGGAAAATTTTTAGCAAAAAAAGGGAAACAAAAACATGATTAAAAAGATGGGGGTACCCTTGGAAATGTGGCTTTTTTTTATGAAAAATTAATGAATGATTGCTCAAAAAATTGATATTAATTGTTGGCTTGAAAAAACCCTGAAAAAATATTAAATTTTGGGTTAAAAAAATTTTTTACTACTTTTACGACAGAAATGATATGTATGCCAGGGAGGGGTTTTTTTTTAGGCGGGGGAAAAAGGGGGTTAGCTCAGGGAGGGGGCTTTTTGGGGTTTTTTAAATTTGGGGGAAAAGGTAGGGGAAGGGGAAAGGGTACGGCAAAAAAGGGGAAAAACCATATTGTGTTTTTGGAAAAATTTTTAAAAGGGAAATGGGGAAAGGGGGGGCCCAAAAATTTTGGAAAATCAGGGCACTGGGTAAAACGGCGGTGAGTTGGGGTGGGGGCAGGAAAAAAAAAGAGAAGAGGGGTTTTTCAAAAGTATATCATAAAAAAGTCGTACCATTTTAAAAAAAAAGGATGAGGATATTGGGGGTGGGGGTAAAAAGGGGGGTTTTGACAAAATTTAAGACGTTGTTTAATAAGAATGCGAACATGAATGTTGAAAAAAGGGTTTTAAGCTGCCCCCATTGATAAAAAAATAAGGGGAAAAGGGGGTGGTATGGCACTGTTTTGAAAAAAATTTTTTTTAAAAAAAAAGGGTGAAAAAAACACACACAGATTGTCTAAAAAAATTTTGGGGGGGTAATAAAAATGGATTTTGGGGCCCTTAATTCCCCCCCAAATTTAAAAAAAGGGGGAAAAAAGGGGGATTTGGGGAAATGATAAAACCGTAAGTTATTTTTTGGGATTTTCACTTTTATTTAAAAAAGGGGAAAATTTCCTTTTAGGGGAAAAATTTAAAAAAGACTTCAAAAAAAAATTTAAAACTGTTTTTTAAAAAAATTTTTTGGACAAAAAAACGGGGTAATTTTCATTCAGTTCGGAAAAAAGAAAAAAATTTTTTAACAAATTACAGAGGAATTTGGGGATGAGCAAACCCCAAATTTTTTTCATTTAGATTTTTTAAAATAAATGAAAAAAAAAAATTTTAGAAAAACCCCGTTAGCATTATAATGGGAAAACATTTTGGGATGGGAAACGAAGAGAACTATCAATGACATTTTCTCAAAAATTAAAGCTGCCCGAAGAAATCTGTTCCTTGAGAAAAAAAAATAAAAATGATCCGGAATGGATAAAAGGGGGCTCAAAATCTTTTTGAGAGAAGAAAAATTTTTTGGGGATCAAAAGGGAGGGTCATTCATGAAAAAATATTCATATTGGGGGTTTTTAAAAAAAGAAAGAAAGCCAATTTTGAAATTTTTTTGCAAAATATGAAAACTAAAAAAAAAATTTTTTTTTTTCCCAATTTATAGAATAAGAGAAAATTTGTCCATTGTCTTTTTACAGCTTACTGGAAACCCGAAAAAAAAGGGGCCCCCATTTTTAAAATTATTTTTATCGTTTTCCCCCCAAGAAGATACAGACAATATCCCAGAATTAATTATTTTATCCCCCGGGGAAGAAAAAAAAATAATATGAAAGAACCCCAAAAATTGGGGGATATAGACAAGCGAGGAAACAAAAAAAAATTTCGACTTTGGCGGGTTTTAAAAGGGGGGGGGAAAGGGGGAATTTTGAAAAAGTTAATTATTTTTTTTTAATTTTGTTAAAAATTTTTGGTATGAGATTTTGGAATATGGGAGAAAAAAAGTGGGGGTTTTAAGTCACTACGTCAAATTCCCCCTAAAAACCTGACGTGGCACCCACCCTCAATTTATAATTTCATTTTAAAAAAGTTTACCCCAAATTTAGACCAAAGGAACTGGCAGTTCGGGGAAAAAAGCATTTTTTTCCCCCCACTTTTTCCCGTCCCCCAACCCTTTTTGGCCACGAAGTAAAGGAGGCCCTTTTCCCCCCCCGGCTGGGGGGAACTTTTTTGGCCACCGTTTTAGTGGTTTTTTGTACCATTTTTTTACCAGATTTTTTAAAATTTTTTAAAACCCCACATATTGTAAAAAAGGGGAAAAAGGGGAAATGATGGGAAAAGCCCCCAAAAACCTCCCTTTTTTCCCTTTTTCCTTTTTTTTTTTTTTACGACTTAGTTTAAGGGGGGTTTTACAGGAAAAAAAAATTTTCCCCCTGTGTTTGTAATATGAAACCCTTTTTGGGGAAAAGAGGTCCTTTGCACCACGGCTTTCGGCTGCAAGAATATTTTAATTGTTTGGGGTTTACTGGTTATAATGGTTTGAAGGTTTTTCTTGGTTTGGGTTTTCCCCGGTTTTAGACGTTTAGTGACGGCATATACAGTAAGGGAAAATTTTTTGGGGGGCGGGGGAAATTTGGGGATTAAATCTTTGTTTTAGTCCTGGGGGTTTAATTTAAAAATTTTTTGGGATTTTTTTTTTTTCAGAAGGTTTTTGGGGCCCCATTTTTTGGGAACCATCCACCTGTGGTGTTCCCCGGGCTGTCAATCCCCCCCAAAGCGTTGTTTTTTTTAGGTTTTTAAAACATGGTGGGGAGTTTTTTCACAAAAATTTTTCCCCTTTAAGTCAAAATTACGGGGAAAATTTTTTACTGATGTTACACCTAAGAAGCGTAAAAAAGGGTAGTTTTAAAAAAAATGATGTTTTTTTTATCAGACAGACCCCCCAAAAATTTACCCTTTGCGTCAACCGGTTTGGAGCGCGTCGAGGAAGAAAAACGAAAAATAACACATCACAATGAAAAGGTTATCATAAGAAATAGTAAAGGGGGTCCAAAAAAACCCAAAAACTCCCCCGAGTTTTGGGGCCCGCTGGTGTAATGTTAAACTATCGGAAGGCTTTAAAAGGGGGTAAACCCAAAAAATTTTTGGGAAAGAGATATTTTTTGACTTTTTAAAAGAAAAAAAAACCTGGGGGCAGCCGATAAGAGTTTTAGGGGGTTGTGATGATGAAAGAAAGACAAAAAGGGGTTTTCAAATAAAAATTTAAACTTCCTGTTTTTTAAAATAAGGGGAAATTTTAAAAGGAAAAGGGGAAAAAAAAATAAATAAAATGTAAAAAAACATTTTTTAAAACTCTAAAAAAAAAAACCATTTTTAAAATTTTTAATTAATTTTTGAGTTTTTAAGGATAAATTAATAAATGACATTTAAGAATTTTCCCCGAAAATAAAATTGGGCCCCCCAAAATTTAAAAAAAAGTTTCCAACGTTTTTTAAAACCCCTGTTGACTCATAATACAAAAAAAATTTTCCTTTTTTATGATTTTTTCCCGGCTTTTTTTTCGTCTTTTTCCCCAAAAATTTTCCCCCCGCCCCCCGGGGGCCTTCCGTGAGTCTCGAATGAATGAAAAATATTAAAGAATGCATATATGACATTTTTAAATACTACAGGCAAATCCCAAAAAATAAATACACTTGGGGGGTGAAAATATTTTTTAACAAAAAAAAAAAGATAATGCCATGTTAAATAGTAAATTAACAACATGGTAAATAGGCAAAGCACATTAATAATGACCGAGAATAAGCTCACAACGTCCTGTTAATATAAACCACATGTACAATAATTACTGAATGAAGTTATTTTCCACTGAAGAGTAATTTGGCTTGAACCTAATGCAATTATTTAAAAAAATATATGACAAAATATATAATTTCAAAGCCGCTGTTCCTGAACCTCCAGAAGTACATGTACCTACCCAGTGTCTGAGTACCAGTGCCGGATTTACCTATAGACTTGGCAGAATGAAGCCTGAGCCTCAGAATCTAGGGGGGCCTCCGGCCAAGGTGTATAATATTTTTGACACTGTCATAGGCTTTTCTTACACATACTGTTATAACGCACTGTAGTCTCTAACAACCTCAGTAATGTTCCTCATATCTATTTCAGAATAATAATGTCTTAAGCCAATAACTCGACATTATCATTGATTTCTGTATTGATTTTGACCTTCCAGGAAAGCAGTGAGAAAGATCGGGCCCTTTTTTCACCTCAACCAGAATTGTGGTCTTAATTTTTTTTTTTTTTTTTTTTTCTTGGAGTTGAATTATTTCCTCAAAACAAAGTTTTTGACATATAAGAGGGATTTCCTGACCCGGGAATTTCCATTCTGATTGATATGAGCGAGTAAAAAAAGATCGTATTTTGATACTAGTTCTAAAAGACCAAGATAACTGCTGATATTTGGTGATCCAAATTTTTCACTTGTTGCTTCTGTCAGTGACTGATGCAAGAAGCTGTGATTGGTCTTACCTTCTTACAATATCATTTTCAAATCACTTTCTTGTGCTTCCCACCACTTTCACTTTATTCAGTGGGAAAAAGCTTTTTCTGTATAGAATTAAATTATAGAATTAAAAATTATTGAAATTGAATATCCATTTTCCCAAAAACCCTTTAGAAAATGAGTATAGGTTTTCCTATCGTTAACAAAGACGGTACAAAACCCGCGTAGTTTTATTACTAACCTGACTAAAAACACTTTCCAGCGGCTCCGCTGATGCTCAAAACAGCTGTGTTTTCAACTGATCTTTCACTGCTCCTGGAAGGTCAAAATCAATACAGAAATCAATGATAATGTCGAGTTATTGGCTGCCCTTATTATTCTGAAATGGAAAAGGGGAAAAATTACTGAAGGTTGAAGAGACTACAGTGCGTTAACAGTATTTTAAGAAAAGCCTATGACATGTCAAAATATTATACACCTTGGCCGGAGGCCCCCTAGATTCTGGGGGCTCCAGGCTTCAGCCTGCCGTCTATAGGTAAATCCGGCACTGGTACTGACACTGAGGTAGGCATTTCTTCTTGAGGTTCAGGAACAGGGGTTTGAAATTATATATTTTTCATATATTTTTAAATAATTGCATTAAGGTTAAGCCAATTTCCTTCAGTGGAAAATAACTTCATTTCTTAATTATTGTACATGTGGTTTATTAACAGACGTTGTGAGTTTTTTCTCAGTCATTGTAATGTGTTTTTTCTTATTTACCATGTTTTTAATTTACTATTTAACATGGCATTATCTTAATTTGATTGTTAATAAAATATTCCACCACCTAAGTGTATTTATTTATTATACAGCATTTGCCTGTGAGTATTAAATTAATGTCATATGCATTCTTTAATATTTAATTCATTCATTCAGAGACTATTATAAGGACCCACTAGGGGCGAGGGGACAGTGGGGACAGACGAAGAATAGCCGGTGAGAGGAAGGTCATAGAGAGGACAATCTTTGTGTATTATGAGTCAACAGAGGTTTATTATCTGTTAAGAGTATGGTCATTTTATTTATTTTTGGGGATAATGAGGACTATGTATATTTTCAGCGGAGTACATTCTTAAATGTCATTTGATTGAATTTCATCCTTACAACTCATAATATTAATTATAAATTAATAATGGGTTTTTCTATTTTATTTGAGTTTTAACATTAAATGTATTTTTACATTTACATTTTATATTTATTGTGCTTTTATGCCCTACCTTAAATTTCCATTATTATGCAAAAAATCAGGAGAGATTAAACTGATGATTGTAGCCATTTATGTCTTATCTTTCATCATCACAACCCCCCCCCCCTAAGACTCTTATGATCGGCTGCCCACAACAGACGTTTTATTTTCATTGCAACAGTCAATAAGTATCTCTTTACCGACTTTCTGGCAGTTCTGACAACTTCAAAGAGCCTTCGACAGATAGTTGAAGAATCAACATTTAAACAGCCGAAGCCAAATCTCTGTAGATTTTGATAGTTTTCTAGGATCCTTCACACTACTTATAAAAACCTTGGCCCGGGATGTTTTCTTGCGTTTTCCACATTCTCGACGCAGCGCTTTAACAATCACCAGCAGTTGACTTGCTAGGCTCAATTTTTTGGCGATCTGTCTGATACTCAAATCATCATGTTTTCTAAGAGCTACAACATTCACGCTTCTTTGGTGTAACATCAGTAATAAATTTCAGCAGTAATTATGACTTGAAGGGAAGAATTTAGTGAAACCATATTCACCACACACCATGCTTGCAGAATAACCTGGGCAAAACAACAGCTATTGTAGCATTGACGAGAGTCGCAGGGTAACACCACAGGTGGATGGTTCCCAGAAGTCGGAGAACAATGTAAGTATTCGCAGCACAAGAAAGCAACGCAAATGCAGTAGAGGACACAATGGCCCCCGGAAGGTTTCCCCATTACAAACACAGGTGGAATTTTAAACCCTTTAAACGGGTTTAAACGTCAGCTTCGTTCCATTCTAACCAGCCACTGTCCAGCTTTCTTTGTTAACCTAAGGATTCACGACAGGATTACTACGAATCCTCTTGTTTTCTCAGTCAGTCGCTGTATCTCTCGCCTGGCCTCCTCCAGCTCTTCATTAACCAACAGATAGTGCTGCTCTATAGAGGACATCGTTGATTCAGTTACACGGACAGCTCACAATGTATGTCCTCATATGATACAAAGATAATCAACAGAGATAATCAATCCCATGTACTGACACGAGGCTAGTTCATTACTAAGGATGGTTTGGGTGTTGGAAAATTCGGTGCTTTGAATCATTTTATCATTATCGGGCTATTAGGCATTGAATATAGTAAAGCATTAATTAGAATATTTTATAAGGGACTGAGGACACTTTTGATGGTACAACGGCCCTTTCAGACCGTCAATTCATCCTCATCAAAAGAAAATATAGAATAAATTATAAAATAAAATAAATAATTTATTGATAATATGGAAAAATATAATTTATTGATAATATGCAAAAAATATAATTTATTGATACTATGAAAAAATATAATTATATGGATAATATGCAAAAATATAATTTATTGATAATATGCAAAAAATATAATTTATTGATGATACGCAAAAATATAATTATATGGATAATATGCAAAAATATAATTATATAAAATGTAAAACAATCAAACATGAAATGTTCCTAACTGAAGCAAATAATGAAAAATAAAGTAAATAAATTAATTTCGTGAAGTTAAGCAAATACATTGACGGACAGATGGAATTCCGATGTATGGATGTATGTGGCAAGTAGCTCTCAGGATTCATGACGTGTGAACCAGAAACCTGTGTGAGACGATGTTGTCACGAGAAACCTGTGTGAGACGATGTTGTCACGAGAAACCTGTGTGAGACGATGTTGTCACTGGTGGACGTGACTAATATAAACTTCAGCCTGACACTGAGAGTACAGACGCCAATATTTGATTCACAAATGTAAAATGCTGCGGCGCAATCGACGTAGGTTTGCTGCACAGTGTTGAAGGCAGCAGGTGATCAATTACTGAGGTAAAGCGACACACTGCTGTGTTTATTTAAAGATGAGGTAAAGTTTCTGATCTATTGCCTAGATCAAAGTGCCGGCCTTGTCCCGCTTGTGGAGTCACCCAATTCGATCATCCAGGCTACAAAGACAGAAGATAGAAGTTAAAAACCCGGACAAGCAGTCATTCACATAATAGTCAGAAGGCTTTTAAAATAAATGATTCCACTCTTGTCTAATGAATTTTTCCATCACATCTCTCTATCCTAATCAAAATTCTCTAGTTACACTTCCATGTCTCTGGAACAACACATAAACCTTTTTGCTTTTTTAACATCGTCTGCGTGGTAATGGGAAGAATGCTATAGCTAGATCAAGCAGCCCAAGCACTGACTCATTTGTTCTGCGTTATGACTGAGGATCCGCAAACTCACTAGTCCTGTTACCCTTAATTCCTAAGTGGACGGGCATTTAGACCATTGACAAATGTTTCCCAATTTAGCGAAGCAGCAAGGTAGTTTGAAAGAGAGTCAACATTTCAGGGTACGATTTTTTCTATAAACTAGGCCTAGTCTCACCTTTTCCCCGTCGTCAGTTCTATGATTCACCTCATCTTTCACAGACCCATCTGCTGACACTTCCACTCCTAAATATCTGAATACATTCACCTCGTCCATACTCTCTCCAATCTGATATACAATCTTTCGTTAAATATTTTTATTTGTTATCCTCAACACCTTACTCTTTCCTATATTCACTTTTAACTTTCTTCTACATACCATACCAAACTCATGCACCAACCTCTTCAACTTCTCTTCAGAATCTCCCAAAAGCGCAGTGTCATCAGCAAAGAGCAAATGTGACAACTCCCACTTTGTGTTAGATTCTATATCTTTTAACCCCACACACCATGTATTTCTGTCAATGTATTCTGTCTATTAATAAAGCACTTATATAATATATATAGGGAGTGGTAGGAGAAGAAAATATTCAAACAGCTCCGGGGAGAACCTCGAGTTTTCCCTGAGGTACGTTTATTGTCTTCTCTGAGGATGAGAGTCCCAAGTAAGTTCTAGAGGTGGTACCTCCCTATATATATATATATATATATATATATATATATATATATATATATATATATATATATATATATATATATATATATATATATATGTGTGTGTGTGTGTGTGTGTGTGTATGCCCTTCGACTTGCCGCCCCTATTCTCGCCGAACACAGGTGTATTTGTGGCAGTGAAGCAGCAGACCGATTCGGGTACCATGGTCTTGTGTCGTAAATCCGAGGGAAAGATTGCAAGACATGAAGAGGTTAATAACATTATCAAGAGGAGCCTTACAACAGCCGGATGCCCAGCAGTAAGGGAGCCACCCCAACTATGCATATCTGATGGCAGCCAAAAGCGCCCAGATGGTATCGCCCTTCAAGCCTGGACAGACGGCAAGCAGGCTCATGGGGAAAGAATGCATCTAAGTTCCTAACGTAGCTGGGCAAAAGACTCAAGAGGGTAACTAGGGATCCCAGGGCAGCTGTTTTTCTGTTCCAGCGACTCAGCGCTGCTGTTCAGAGGGGTAATGCATGCTGTATTTTGGGCATGCGCTCCAGCTCTGAGGAGCTGGATGAGATTTTCGCATTATAATCAGTGACAAACATGTAACAATATGTACTAGACATGTATCTCTCACACCTCGTGTACTGTATATGCCATCTTTATATCAACAATGTATCTCTTAAAACTTTTGTACCATATATATATATATATATATATATATATATATATATATATATATATATATATATGCGTTCCTGTCACAAGGTTCGTAGGGTCGAGTCTCCGTCGGCCAGAGATCAGTGTTTGTGAATATTTCGCCTGCTCTTGCGAATTCCTAGCATTGTAAAAATCTCTAGTTGTGTCGATGCATGCAGGGGATGAGATGAAAAGCTGTAAGCCACCTGCCTGAAAGCTGGGTGCCTTGGATCAACGTCTAGCGTGAGCTGGCTGCCAAGGTATTGGTCCAGTGTGGTACGGTCGGTAAAGCACTGCGTTCCTGTCACAAGGTTCGTAGGGTCGAGTCTCCGTCGGCCAGAGATCAGTGTTTGTGAATATTTCGCCTGCTCTTGCGAATTCCTAGCATATATATATATATATATATATATATATATATATATATATATATATATATATATATATATATATATATATATATATATATTCCTAATTTGTTCAATTAAGTAGCTGTTTAAATGTTTTTATGGACATTTTTTAGCGTTTAAATGAGTGTTAGTGTCATTTTTTTTTCACCTTTTAGATTTGCGAGGAACGCAAAGGTACAAAAGTGCACACTATTGTACACCTACACACACAAAGGTCCACAAGCACACACTTGTGTACACATACAATGGTTCACAAGTGTACACATGTGTACACATACAAAGGTGCACAAGTGCCCACTTGTCTACACATACACAAACGTTTCTGTATTATCTTCACATATGTACCATAAAAAATCAGTCATACGTTTATTGACATGAATAAAAGCATCACATACATAATCTTGTGTTCCAGACATAAACACAAGTGACGACCTAATAAAGCTGAAGGAGGAAATGAATATTTTGATTATTAACAAAACTAAGTGTGAAATGTTTCTTTGTAAGTTTAGTAGTTGAAGAAAACAATGAGTATAACTGTGTTCTTATAATGAAGAAAACAATGAGTATAACTGTGTTCTTATAATGAAGAAAACAATGAGTATAACTGTGTTCTTATAATGAAGAAAACAATGAGTATAACTGTGTTCTTATAATGAAGAAAACAATGAGTATAACTGTGTTCTTATAATGAAGAAAACAATGAGTATAGCTGTGCTGCTATAATGACGCCAGTGGATGTGTCACTGTGTTAATGTTATCCAAGGTAATTTACATATGTCACTATGTATAATTGTAATGACGTCAACTTCTGTAACTGTACCTAAGTGTATCCATACCTAAATAAACTCTTAATTATAAACTGTTAATTACAAGTTTGCATTAACATAAGAGGTACCTCCATTACAGTGAAGGGCTCTTGATTCAAAGAATTGGAGTCACCATCCTTTCCTTGGATCAAATCTCATTGCCTTCCATTTCCCTGGTGCTCTATGGGCTTTACAGGTTTAACACTCCCCTTTGATATGAGATAGCACTGAAACTTCTGATCCAAGGAACTGGAGCTGATCTCAATTCTTCGATCACACCAGATTATCCTCCATTGCTCGAATATTATGACCCTTATATTTAACACACATTAAAGATAATAGAAAATATGGTTGTGGGTAGGGATTATGTATGAAAAAGCACCTAAATTACTGGGAACACTTGAAGTTCCTTGACTAGTATTCCCTGGAACGCAGGCGAGAAAGATACATGATAATATACACTTGGAAAATCCTAGAGGAATTAGTACCAAATTTGCACACGAAAATCACTCCCTAGGAAAGCAAAAGACTCGGCAGGAGATGCAACATTCTTCCAATGAAAAGCAGGGGCGTGGCAAGTATTGAGAGACAAAACAATAAGTGTCAGGGACCCAAGACTGTTCAACTGCCTTCCATCATACATAAGGAGGATTACCGAAAGACTCCTGGCTGTCTTCAAGAAGGCACTTAAAGTCAGTACCTGACCAGCCAGGCTGTGGTTCGTACGTCAGTTTACGTGCGGCCAGCAGTAATAGCCTGGTTGATCAGGCCCTGATCCACAACGAGGGCTGGCCACAGACCGCGTCGCGGGGGCGTTGTGAGGGAAAAGTCCATAGATAGGAGTAATGAAAGTGTGAATGTCTGTATGGTGATAGTTGTGGTAGTCTGCTTGTTAAGGTAGTGTGAGTGTCTAGCTCCAGCTATGCCCCCTTCCCTCTTTCCACCCGGTGAGAGGTGAAGTGTGAGGCTCCGGCCAGAGGTATTGTCACTTGACTGACCACTCCCGACTCCACTGTAAGTATTTCGCAGCTGCTCCTATCTTAATTCATTTTATGTTAAGAGCTTCACTCGTGATTTTATGCTGTGCTTCACAGTCAACAACACTCCACAACTGTGCTTCACAGTCAACAACACACTACAACTGTGCTTCACAGTCAACAACACACCACAACTGTTCTTCACAGTCAACAACACACCACAACTAATTAATAAAAACATTCTTCCGCGTTTATGTGCTAAAAGGACAATCCAAATTAGCGGTATATTACAGAGAAGTGTGTGCAGCTTCTTGTAGTGACATTACTGTAACAGACAAATATTGAAAAACAATAGTGAGTGTAACACCACCAGACAAGGATGTGTGATATTCCTCAGTGATCTTCAATCAAGTCAGCATTATCCGGGTGTTATTAAGGGTCCGATACATATACCCAGGTAAGTCTGCTCAGAAGTCTTGTTGTTCTAGTGACTGCGCAGTTAGGAACTGATTTATGTTCTAGGCAGATTTACCTTACACCCGGTGATGTATGGGCTTTTTAGCCCAACCCAGTGAGTACCAGTTTCAGTATTCATTTACTGAATGAAAAATGATATACGCTCCTCTGGGGCAATTATTCAAATATTTACACTCACTTATTTCTGACAGCCCGAAGGGTTGGAGTAGATGACTCCTCTATAACGACTTCGGGGATGGCTGCGAAGACGTGGAGTCGTCAATAAACTAAGTAGCTTAATACAGTCCATTTATATTCTTATTTTACTCCAATTTCCCTACACCTCCACTACACTCTCCAGATTATTCCACTTCCTGACAACTCTAAGTCTAAAGAAATGCTTCCTAACATACCTTTGACTCATCTGTGTTTTCAGCTTCCTATTGTGGCCTCTTGTTCCTGTATCACATTTCTGAAACATTCGAGCCCTGTCCACCTTATGAATTCCTCATCTCTCCTCGTATGACATACCCTTCAGTTCTGGGACTAATCTTGTTGCAAACCTTTGCACTTTTCCAATTTCTTGACATGCTTGATCAGGTGTGGGTTCCATACTGGTGCTGCATACTCCAGTATGGACCTGACGTACCCGCTGTACAATGTCGTGAATGACTCCTTACTCAGATGTCGAAATGCTCTTTTCAGGTTTGCCAAGCGCCCATATGCTGCAGCAGTTATTTGATTGAGGTGTGCCTCAGGGGACATGTTCATTATAATGCTTACCCAAAGTATGTGTTTGTGTATGTGTTAAGAGTGTATATGTATGCATGTATATGTGTGTGTGTGTGTGTGTACTCACCTAGTTGTACTCACGTAATTGTGGTTGCAGGGGTCGAGTCATAGCTCTTGGCCCCGCCTCTTCACTGGCCACTACTGGGTCACTCTCCCTGCGCCATGAGCTTTATCATACCTCTTCTTAAAGCTATGAATGGATCCAGCCTCCACTACAACGCTTCCCAAACTATTCCACTTCCTGACCACTCTGTGACTGAAGAAATACTTCCTAACATCCCTAGATTCATCTGAGTCTTCAACTTCCAACTGTGTCCCCTTGTTGCTGTGTCCCATGTCTGGAACATTCTGTCTCTGTCCACCTTGTCAATTCATCTCAGTATTTTATATGTCGTTATCATGTTCCCCCTATCTCTCCTGTCCTCCAGTGTCGTCAGGTCGATTTCCCTTAACCTCTCCTCGTAGGACATACCCCTTGGCTCCGGGACTAGTCCTGTTGCAAACCTTTGCACTTTCTCTAGTTTCTTTACGTGCTTGGCTAGGTGTGGGTTCCAAACTGGTGCTGCATAATCCAATATGGGCCTAACGTACACAGTGTACATTGTACTGAACGATTCCCTATTAAGATGTCGGAATGCTGTTCTCAGGTTTGCTATGCGACAGTATGCTGCAGCAGTTATTTGGTTAATGTGCGAATCAGGAGATGTGCCTGGTGTTATACTCACCCCAAGATCTTTTTCCTTGAGTGAGGTTTGTAGTCTCTGGCCCCCTAGACTGTGCTCCGTCTGCGGTCATCTTTATCCATCCCCAATCTTCATGACTTTGCACTTGGTGGGGTTGAACTCCAGGAGCCAATTGCTGGAACAGGCTTGCAGCCTGTCCATATCCCTTTGTAGTTCTGCCTCGTCCTTGTCCGATTGAATTCTTCTCATCAACTTCACATCATCTGCAAACAGGAACACTTCGGAGTCTATTCCTTCCGTGATGTCTTTCACAAATACCAGAAACAACACCGGTCCTAGGACTGACCCCTGTGGAACCCCACTAATCACAGGCGCCCACTCTGACACCTAGCCACGTACCATGACTCGCTGCTGTCTTCCTGACAGGTATTCCCTGATCATGTTATCCTGATCCTGTTATTCCTGACAGGTATTCCCTTCCCTGTTATCCCTGCCTGGTCCTCCAGCTTTTGCACTAATTTCTTGTATGTAACTGTTTTAAACGCCTTCTTACAGTCCAAGAAAATGAAATCTACCCACCCCTCTCTCTCTTGTCTTACTGCTGTCACCCTGTCATAGAACTCCAGTAGGTTTGTGACACAGGATTTCCCATCCCTGAAACCGTGTTGGCCGTCGTTGATAAGCTCTTTCCTTTCTAGGTGTTCCACCACTCTTCTCCTGATAATCTTCTCCATGACTTTGCATACAATACATGTCAGTGACACTGGTCTGTAGTTTAGTGCTTCACGTCTGTCTCCTTTTTTTAAAAATTGGGACTACATTTGCTGTCTTCCATTCCTCAGGTAATCTCCCTGTTTCGATAGATGTGTTGAATATTGTTGTTAGGGGTACACATAGCACCTCTGCTCCGTCTCTCAGGACCCATGGAGAGATGTTGTCCGGCCCCATCGACTTTGAGATATCTATCTCATTCAGCATCCTCTTCACTTCTTTCTCGGTTGCATGTATTGTGTCCAAGAAAATGCAATCAGCCCACCCCTCTCTCTCATGTCTTACTTCTGTTACTTTGTCATAAAACTCCAGAAGGTTTGTGACACAGGATTTGCCTTCCATGAATCCGTGCTGTGTGTGTGTATATGTTTGTGTGTGTGTGTGTGTGTGTTGGAGTGTGGGTGTTTGAGTGTGGGTGTGTGTTTAGTGTGGGTGTGTGTTTGGGTGTGACTAGGTGTGGGTATTGGTGTGTTTGGTGAGGGTGTTGGTGTGTGTTTGGGTGTGGGGTGTTGATGTGTGCTTGGGTGTTATGTGTGTGTTTGCGTATGTGTGTGTACTCACCCAAATGCACTCATCTTTATGCGGTCGCAGGAGTCGAGCCACAACTCCTGGCCCCTCCTCTTAACTAGTCGCTACTAGGTCCACTCTCTCACTGCTCCAAGAATCATATAGTTGTTTTTCTTAAAACTATGTATGGATACCTCTTCTACTAATTCACTCTTGAGATTGTTCCACTTTCTGACAACTCCATGACCGAAGGAATACTTCCTAACATCTATATGACTCATCTGAGTTTTTAACTTCCAGTTGTCTTGTGTCCGCTTGTTGCTGAGTCCCACCTTGTCAATTCTTCTCAGTAATTTATTCGTCGTTATCATGTCCCCATTATACCTCCTGTCCTCCACTGTTGTCAAGTTGAGTTCTCTTAACCTCTCTACATACGACATACCTCTTAGCTCTGGGACTAGTTGCACCTTTCTGCATATATCAGACGTGTTTGACTAAGTGTGGGTTCTTTTCTCGCACTGCATATTCCAATATGGGCCTAATGTACACTGTGTATAGTATCGTGAATGCCTTCTTAGTTCGATGTCGAAATGGCATTGTTAGGTTTCCCAGGTGCCTATATGCTGCAGCAGTTATTTGCTTGATGTGCGCCTCAGGATATGTGCTCATTATGATGCTCCTCCAAAGATTCTTTTTCCTGAGTGAGGTTTGAAATATTTGACCCCTGAGTATGTACTCCATCGGCTCGTTGTTTCCTTTCCTTCCTTGATCTAGTGCAGTGTTTTTCCTAATATTCCTGACTGTTCCTCTAGTTTTTGAACCAGTCTTTTGTGTGGTACAGTGCCGAAAACATTCTTACAATCCAAAAATATGCAATCTATCCATTCCTTTCTCAGAAGTAAGACAGGAGACTTGTCTTTCTTCTGTTACCTTGTGGAAGAACTCCAGTAGGTTTGTGACACATGACTTCCCGTCCCTGTAGCTTCTTATGTATGAGCCGTTTCTTTCTAGGTGCTCCACCACTCTTCGGATAATCTTCTCTATGATTTTACACACTATAAACGTCAGTGATACTGGTCTGTAGTTTAATGCTGCCTGTCTATCTCCTTTCGTAAAAGCTGGGACGACGTTTGCTGTCTTCCACACCTGAGGCAGTTCCCTCTGTTATCGTTCTCTTATGACCCATAGGGAGATGTTCTCTGAGTCCACTGCCTTCGAGGTATCTAGTTTGCATAGCAGTTTCTTCACCTCCTCCTCCTTAGTTGAGTGTAGCGTGTCCAGCACTTACTCGTGCTCTCTACCCCCTCAGTTTGATAGATGCTCTTGTCCCTCCAAAGAGAAAACATCTCTAAATTTCTTGTTGAGCTCTTCACATACTTCTTCATTTCTTGTGAGTTCCTCTTGTTACTTTCTCAGGCTGATTACCTGGTCCTTAATTGGTGTTCCTCCTGATGTGGCTGTATTACAGCTTTGGGTCTGATTTGGCTTTCATTGCTATGTCATTCACATACTGCCGTTGGGCCTTACCTCTCATCCATTTTCGTTTCTGGCTTTTCAGTTCGTCTCCTTATTTTCCTGGGTTATTTCGGTTCTATACTTTTTCCATGTTCTAGCATACTTGACTTATGCCTCTTTACACCTTTAAGTTAACCATGGGCTCTCTCTGGTCTTCCCATTATACTTCTTTATCATCTGCCTCCCTTCACTTTGTGGCCATGTGTTCCATCATTTCATTTACTGTCTTTCTATTGCGCCTCATTCAACAATTGCATTAAAGTCTCATTTTTTAAAGAGTGACTTCACTTGTGCTCATGTTGTTTCACTCTCCACTTGTAACTCAACAAGGTATTGGAAAGTCAGGGCCACGTGATCACTGGCACCTGAACAAGAATAAGGAACAATAGTTGGTTGCAGTCTCCTGGCTCCTGAACACCAGCCACTAAGTCACTTCTTAATAACCTCACTTCCGTTTAGTTAGTATAACAGTAGACGGATATTCCAAAATTCTCAGTTTTAAATGTTACTGTTGTTTCCTTTATTTAAATTTTACATTTACTTTATCATTTAATGAAGATTTGAAGTAAACTTCCTTTATAATGTAAACGTTTAATACGAACCTAACAGCCGTAGCTAAATATTAATATTGGAAGGTACTTCGGCGAATAAGACGCTGATAAATATTACGGAAATTGCTTGCGTGACAGCAGGTGTTGGAGTGATAAAACGTGGCTCCATGGTGGACACAAGTCCATTCACAAACTAACTGAAGGTAAGACTTATGAGACTATACATAACTTCCATGTTAAAGCCTCAATCCATTATAAGTGACACGTGTTTATAAAGCGATTAAAGTGTCCATTGTATGTATCATCCACCATTAATATGCTTATTGGAATACTGTCCAGTGCTTCTTGACTCACTGTCCATTGATCACTAGGACATTGTTCAGTGTCACTGTCCATTGATCACTAGGCCATTGTTCAGTGTCACTGTCCAGTGATCACTAGGACATTGCTCAGTGTCACTGTCCAGTGATCACTAGGCCATTGTTCAGTGTCACTGTCCAGTGATCACTAGGACATTGTTCAGTGTCACTGTCCAGTGATCACTAGGACATTGTTCAGTGTCACTGTCCAGTGATCACTAGGCCATTGTACTCTCCTATATATATTTTCCCCTTTTTGTGGCTACATTAGTACAGTCTCAGCTCCTGTCCCCGCTTCTCCTCTGTACGCTATTGGGTTCACACTCTTCTTCCTGCCTCGTATCTCTCATAACAATTATTTGATTTCTTTACGGATCCTGACACTACTAAATAGTTACTCTTCCTGTTCAGTTTAATTAATTCCTGTCATCCTGTGATTCGTATGTAATTTTAGTTACCAACTGAACTTTGTGTAACTAAGAGCTGTGACGTCACCACACAACACTTCATTAAATAATTTTGAAAATCTTAATCATGTCAACCCTAGACGTCCTATGATCCAGAGTCGTTTAGTCTATATTTTAATGTAGGATAGTATACTAATATATAGTATATTAATATATACACTTGCTAAAAGAAAAACAAAAGTTTCTCTTTTCAACTTTAGTAATGTATACAGTAGAAGGGGTTACTAGTCCCTTGCTCCCGGCATTTTAGTCGACTCTTACGACACGCATGGCTTACGGAGGAAGAATTCTGTTCCACTTACCCATGGATGTATATACGTATATATATATATATATATATATATATATATATATATATATATATATATATATATATATATATATATATATATATATATACGTATATGTCGTGCCGATTAGGTAAAACTGGTCAATTAGCAAGAACTCATCTAAAATTAAGTCCTTTCTAAAATTTTCTCTTATACGTTTAAAGATATATTTTTTTCATTTATATTAATGTAAGAATTTATAATTTTGTACCAAGAGAAACTTTGAAACCTACCTAACCTTATTATAACAAGCGCAATTTAATTTAGCCTAACCCAACTAAATATATTTTAGATACGTTAACATTAATTTAATAATAAACAAACACAATGGAATATATTTTTTTCGTTATGTTCAGAATGATTTTGGCGAAATTATTGCATACTCAAATTTTCACTTGTCTTATATGGCAAGGTGAGCGTTGCTATTTAAGCCAAAATCGCAAGTTTTACCTAATCGGCACGACATATATATATATATATATATATGAGTTCTTGCTAATTGACCAGTTTTACCTAATCGGCACGACATATATATATATATATATATATATATATATATATATATATATATATATATATATATATATAGGTACCACCTCTGGAACTGTCTTGGGGACCCTCATCCTCAGAGAAAAGAATAAACTTGCTTCAGGGAAAACTCAAAGTTTTCCCTGAAGCTGTTTAAAAATTTTCTCCTACCACCTCCTATACATTGACAAGAATACAATAGGGAGTAAAACAACATAAATAACAACTCAGAGCTACATCTCAAATACTTCGTCCAGCTACAGGCATTTACCCTCTGGATCGCAACACTGAGTCTTTGAAAGAGGAAGCTGGTCGCCCTGTCGTCCTTGGTTTCTATGATGAGTTTTTCACTCAGCTCTTTGAGAAACTTTAGAGCACACTTGCCCCATGCTCCAAGGGTCTGCGACCCTATTGGGATGAAATTATAGCAAGGGGAAGGCCTTCATATTTGCGGGTCTTCTGGGTCTCCTGTAGCTGGCAACTTCACTCCCATCACCTTCAGAGTATGGCAAGTAGGTGTCTGCCAATGTTGCAGCACAGGTGTAGTCCCAGGCAATCCGCTTACCATCCTTCCAGGTAGCATAGTGGTTCCATCATGACGCTTTTGACTTCCGTCAGACCTCTGTACTTGGTTGTTCCCGTTGAGCTGGGCTCTGGCGAGGCTTCTCTTTATGATGTCGTTGACCTCATGCCTAGTATATTTCACATGAGACCATGAAGCTATGTTCGTTGAGTATAGGAGCGGCTAGGCGAAGAGCAACACCAATCTGAATGGCCTGTGAGTCGAGTCGATTGCCCAGAGAGGAATTGGGAACAGCTACAAGGAAATCTTCTGAATACGGTGCCTTCACTGCCAGGAGACGAGCTTTGACCTATCCCGAAGCGTTGGGAGCATTGTGTTTGCGATTTTTTCCATAATAGGTTTCTCCCAGTGGGACTGTTCGTGCTTATATATATATATGTCATGCCGATTAGGTAAAACTTGCGATTTTGGCTTAAATAGCAACGCTCACCTTGCCATATAAGACAAGTGAAAATTTGTGTATGCAATAATTTCGCCAAAATCATTCTGAACATAACGAAAAAAATATATTTCATTGTGTTTGTTAATTATTAAATTAATGTTAACGTATCTAAAATATATTTAGTTGGGTTAGGCTAAATTAAATTGCGCTTGTTGTAATAAGGTTAGGTAGGTTTTCAAAGTTTCTCTTGGTACAAAATTATAAATTCTTACATTAACATAAATGAAAAAAATATATCTTTACAAGCACCACTCCTAACATTATCAGTTACCACTCCTAACATTATCAAGCACCACTCCTAACATTATCAAGTACCACTCCTAACATTATCAAGTACCACTCCTTACATTATCAAGCACCCTCTAACATTATCAAGACCTCTAACATTATCAAGACCACTCTAACATTATCAAGCACCACTCTAACATTATCAAGCACCACTCTAACATTATCAAGCACCACTCCTAACATTATCAAGCACCACTCCTAACATTATCAAGCACCACTCTAACATTATCAAGTAACACACCTTAACATTATCAAGCACCACTCTAACATTTATCAAATGTACACCACATCTCATTTAACATTATCAAGCACCACTCCTAACATTATCAAGCACCACTCCTAACATTATCAGCACCACTCACTTCCCTAACATTATCAGTACCACTCCTAACATTATCAAGCACCACTCCTAACATTATCAAGTACCACTCCTAACATTATCAAGCACCACTCCTAACATTATCAAGTACCACTCCTAACATTATCAAGCACCACTCCTAACATTATCAAGTACCACTCCTAACATTATCAAGCACCATTCCTAACATTATCAAGTACCACTCCTAACATTATCAAGTACCACTCCTAACATTATCAAGTACCACTCCTAACATTATCAAGTACCACTCCTAACATTGTCAAGCACCACTCCTAACATTATCAAGTACCACTCCTAACATTATCAAGTACCACTCCTAACATTGTCAAGCACCACTCCTAACATTATCAAGCACCACTCCTAACATTATCAAGTACCACTCCTAACATTATCAAGTACCACTCCTAACATTATCAAGTACCACTCCTAACATTATCAAGTACCACTCCTAACATTGTCAAGCACCACTCCTAACATTGTAAAGCTTGTCAGTGAGAAAAGAATCCAAAAGTCTGGTTGGAAGGAA
This sequence comes from Cherax destructor, assembly GCA_009830355.1. NCBI lineage: Eukaryota > Metazoa > Arthropoda > Malacostraca > Decapoda > Parastacidae > Cherax > Cherax destructor. The sequence continues at coordinate 4,454 of WNWK01027509.1, read as the reverse complement.
AAGTGAAATAATCATATTTCTTAGAAAAATGTTGGCTTTATACTTCATAATTTCAAAATTATGTTCGTTAGAAAAAAAAATCACAGCAAAATGTTAGATATGTATTCATTTATTTCTAGAAAATTATGTTTGTACGAAACATATTTCAGACCAAAATGTTAGATATCAATTATTTTATATAATTCGAACTTCTGTTTATAAGAAATATATTCCAAATCAAATTGTTTGTTGTCTTTGTTTTGCCTTTATATACCATTACTCAAAAAATGAAATGGTCCACAATATTTGTATAATTGGTCCATGGGATGACACGAGCTGAGAACCACTGGTCGAGCTGAGAACCACTGGTCGAGCTGAGAACCACTGGTCGAGCTGAGAACCACTGGTCGAGCTGAGAACCACTGGTCGAGCTGAGAACCACTGGTCGAGCTGAGAACCACTGGTCGAGCTGAGAACCACTGGTCGAGCTGAGAACCACTGGTCGAGCTGAGAACCACTGTCGACTGAGAACCACTGGTCGAGCTGAGAACCACTGGTCGAGCTGAGAACCACTGGTCGAGCTGAGAACCACTGGTCGAGCTGAGAACCACTGGTCGAGCTGAGAACCACTAGTTGAGCTGAGAACCACTGGTCTAAGTAGATTGCAGCCTAAATGACCATCCTGCAGTACTTATTAATTAAATACAACAACATTCTATTTATGAATATCAACTCACTTCTAATATTTTTCAGGCAGTAAATCTACAAGTAAGATCATAATGATCTATCATACAACAAACTATAATTATTCTGAGACGCCAGACTGTTGTTGGTGAGGACGCCAGCAGCAAGATGTTACCTCATTAAGTATCATCAGTAATTATGATAACAAAACTATGAAGTATCATCAGTAATTATGATAACAAGAATACAATGTACCAACAGTTATTATAAGAATAAAAAGAACCACCAATAAACATTAGGATATATTTTTACATAATTTATTTATCAATATGACTATTACAAAATATTAATTAAGATAACAGTAATGAGGCATCAAGTTTATTCAATAAATACATTTATGAAAATATTGGTAGAAATTTTTTACATTATTACATATAGTTGGTAAGAAGTTTAATATAATGACTGTGAAGATCATTATAACTTGATTAATATTACATTTCTTTTGTATTTATTATGATTTATAATGCATTTCATATTATTACAAACTCTGAACATGTAAGTTAATTGCAAAATAGTATAAATAAAGCGATAATAAAATGATATTGGTAAAGAACTCTGACAAAACACTCACATTAGTAGAGATGCTTATATTATTATTATTACTAATCATAATAATAATCATAATAATAATAATCATATACACCAGAGAGGTGTCTCACAGCGGGTATGTGTTGAATTTACTTTAATCCCAATTTTAGAGATCAAAATTGTCTTGACTGGTTGTGATCAGGTTACATACAGTGTTATTAACTGTGGTGTAGCAGACAGACTTTATACACATCACAACACAACGATGGTGGTGAACAAACACATAACAGAGAGGAACTTTCACCTGTGAAACAAACTTCTTCATTGAATAATTCCTTTCTACAGTTGTGTCTTTTTCATTACTGTGCCATATATCTCTGCAACATAGTGCACCACAACATTCAGTGTGTAATATATGTAAACATTCATACATCACAGTATAGGTGACAGTAGCACACAGTGGTACTGGCCAGGTTGTGGCAGCCACCACCAACATTAACACAGTGGTACTGGCCAGGTTGTGGCAGCCACCACCAACATTAACACAGTGGTACTGGCCAGGTTGTGGCAGCCACCACCAACATTAACACAGTGGTACTGGCCAGGTGTGGCAGCCACCACCAACATTAACACAGTGGTACTGGCCAGGTTGTGGCAGCCACCACCAACATTAACACAGTGGTACTGGCCAGGTTGTGGCAGCCACCACCAACATTAACACAGTGGTACTGGCCAGGTTGTGGCAGCCACCACCAACATTAACACAGTGGTACTGGTCAGGTTGTGGCAGCCACCACCAACATTAACACAGTGGTACTGGCCAGGTTGTGGCAGCCACTACCAACATTAACACAGTGGTACAGGCCAGGTTGTGGCAGCCACCACCAACATTAACACAGTGGTACTGGCCAGGTTGTGGCAGCCACCACCAACATTAACACAGTGGTACTGGCCAGGTTGTGGCAGCCACCACCAACATTAACACAGTGGTACTGGCCAGGTTGTGGCAGCCACCACCAACATTAACACAGTGGTACAGGCCAGGTTGTGGCAGCCACCACCAACATTAACACAGTGGTACTGGCCAGGTTGTGGCAGCAACCACCAACATTAACACAGTGGTACTGGCCAGGTTGTGGCAGCCACCACCAACATTAACACAGTGGTACTGGCCAGGTTGTGGCAGCCACCACCAACATTAACACAGTGGTACTGGCCAGGTTGTGGCAGCCACCACAAACATTAACACAGTGGTACTGGCCAGGTTGTGGCAGCCACCACCAACATTAACACAGTGGTACTGGCCAGGTTGTGGCAGCCACCACCAACATTAACACAGTGGTACTGGCCAGGTTGTGGCAGTCACCACCAACATTAACACAGTGGTACTGGCCAGGTTGTGGCAGCCACCACCAACACAGTGGTACTGGCCAGGTTGTGGCAGCCACCACCAAGACAGTGATACTGGCCAGGTTGTGGCAGCCACCACCAACACAGTGGTACTGGCCAGGTTGTGGCAGCCACCACCAACAGTCTTATTGTCAGTAGATCGAATCATCCAAGCTGATAACTTTTATTTTCATCCCAGAAAGTTTTGTGTTTTATATCTGTTATGGTGAATGTTTTTGTGTTATTATTGAAGAGTTGAGAAAAGTGTATATGTGACAACTGAGAGATTTATTTAATAATTAATTCCAAATAAACTAAACGTTTATTAAGATGATTTATAAGAACATCTTCTCTGTCTTAACCACAAGTCTCTTAAGTTACTCACTTCCTCACATATTTACATGTTTTCGCAAAGAATTTAATAAAAATATTGTAACTCTCATTCCACTTTCTTAAGAAAAGTGAAATTATATAATTAAGAATTTTCTTAATTCTCTTGTAATTACTATACACTATTATTTAATTTAAAGAATTATGTGGGAAAGTGCAGATATGCTTATGAGAACGTGTACACATGTACACGGGAGGTCAGGTGACCTCCCTGCTGCCTGAGGTCACTCCATGTGATAAGAACCTCCTGAGTTTCAGCGTCACTGCCAATAACCCTCCCCCTCTCTCTCTCTCTCTCTCCTCTTTAAGGGGGGCTCCTTGACGAGGTAAAGAGGCTATCGGTCTGAGGAATTGGACCTTTTGGTCTTCTTCCTCAGACCGAACCTAATTACCCCCCAATCCCCCCTCCCTTTTCCCATCTTCCCCATCCTCCCTTTTCCCTTTCCTCCTCCCCCTCCTCCTCATCCCTCCCTTATTTCCTTCCCATTTTTACCCTGGGAGCTTCTCTCCACAGGCATTCTAGTTCCTAGGTAGGGGGAAGGGTACCGTGGTCCATTCCTATTCCGTTGAGGTTCTTGGCGGTGGTGTAGTTTGCCGTGAAATCTGGATCGCCTGGGCATGTCCCGATCCCTCTCCGGTCTCCAGGGGGGTGGCCTTGGGTATCTTTCAGGCGACGGGTGTATCTCTGGAGGCCACCTTTCAGATTCCAGGGGTGGTGGCCGAAGGCGGTATGCTTTGTGGCGGATATCCGGCCGCCCTCTCTTTTGTCCGCCGAGGTGGCTCGGTGGATGTGAGGTTGCTATCCCGGATTGCTGGTTTACTGGCATGAAGGGTAGGGTATGGCACGGGTTCCATGCAGCATCAGCACTACTTGCGGTGTTGAGGTCCTCTTGGGCACGGAGGGGGATTTACGCCCCTTTCATTCCTTCTAGGAGCTATTCCTCCACGTTCCCTCCTTTTTTTATTCTTTTTTATTTTTATTTTTATTTTCTTTCTTTTTTTTCTTAAAAACAAAAAGAAAGAAGTAACCTAACCATGGATGCCCTAATCCGTGACTCTACCCCCGGGCCCCTTGATACCGCACCTAGTTCTGACCCTACCTTGATAACAGATAACTCTTCGGACAACCCTAATACCCCTGTACCTGAAGCAGGTGCCAGTTCGTCACCTGCTTCAGGTCCCAGGGACCCGACTGGCCCTTTCGATACATCTGACCTTCGCTCTTCTCAGGCCTTGATTCCGGCTTCTCCTCGACGGTGCGGCAATTTCGAATCGCTCGCCCGTCTCACATCGGACCACCTCTGGTCCCACACCCAAACGACCAAGACCCACACATGACGATTCGACACTTTCTTCTCGTTCATCTCAGAAACGACAAGCTCGTCACGCACTCCCCTTTAAAATCTGTTTCAAACTACTCAATG
>WNWK01027508.1:0-26232 GCA_009830355.1 Cherax destructor | reverse complement strand
AAGGATCGGGTTGTTGAACCTGGGACCAAAAAGGGAACCCAAATGAAGGATACCATGGAACCAGGAAAAACCCCCTAAAAATGATAACGTAAATTCTTGTAGTACGTAAACCAAGAAAATAAACCTCTTAATGTACATGTTTTAAGTGTGTTAATTCAGTGAGGAGCAAGGTAAGAAGATGGGTGTGGGTGACTACCACTTACCTGCTGAGGTAATAGAGCTGGTATCTCCTGCCAGGAAGGTAGGGGAAGGAGGGTGGGGGTAGTGGGTGGTTAAGGAGCACCGTCAGTAAGCTGTGGAGACTCAAGACTCTGATAATGGCAAGGTTAGTGAGCGGAAACAAGCGGAGTTCCTACACTTCCTGCCTCTCATTTTCTGCACTGGAGAAAACTTTATACAAAGTCTGTAGAAAACTTCCGCTACTTCCGCTTCCGGGGCCTCGAGGCTTAAGGAGCCCTGAACCTCTCCTGGGACCACCACAGTACACTTAAGGAGCCCTGAGGCTCCCCTGGGACCACCACAGTACACTTAGGGAGCCCTGAGGCTCCCATGGAACCACCACAGTACACTTAGGGAGCCCTGAGGCTCCCATGGGACCACCACAGTACAATTAGGGAACCCTGAACCTTCCCTGGGACCACAGTACACTTATGGAGCCCTGAGGTTCACCTGAGAACCCCTGGGAGAGCACCTTAAGAATATTTAGCACTGCCAGAACATCCGCTCCGTGGTTCTTGATATGAGAGACGCAGGTGAGGCCACGATCAAAGGTCAGCACAGAAATGTCTCCTGCTGCTCACTGGTAAGAACCACACCATGGAGAAGGATGTTGAACCTGGGACCAAGAAAGAACCACACCATGAAGGATCAGGTTGTTGAACCTGGGACCATAAAGGAACCACACCTTGAAGGATCAGGTTATTGAACCTGGGACCATAAAGGAACCACACCTTGAAGGATCAGGTTGTTGAACCTGGGACCATAAAGGAACCACACCTTGAAGGATCAGGTTGTTGAACCTGGGACCATAAAGGAACCACCATGAAGGATACCATGGAACCAGGAAAAACTCCCTAAAAATGATAACGTAAATTCTTGTAGTACGTAAACCAAGAGAGATAAACCTCTTAATGTACATGTTTTAAGTGTGTTAATTCAGTGAGGAGCAAGGTAAGAAGATGGGTGTGGAGTGACTACCACTTACCTGCTGAGGTAATAGAGCTGGTATCTCCTGCCACTGACTACAAGTGTGTGAACTACCAGTTTCATGTGAGAGGCTGGCGTTGACCCCCGGAACTCTCCCCAGGTAAACTCCAGGACAGTGGGATGGCACCTGGGAATCGGTAACTTACGACCCACTTCCTCCAACAATCATTCTCCCGTCCGGGAAAACACACACTACGTAATAATATCACAGTAAACAGGTGATCATAAATATGCAAAACAACCACTGTGAGAAGAATAGTGAGCTTACAAGCGGTTTCGTGATTTCTCACATTATCAAGGAACTGGTCCTTGATAATGTGAGAAATTACGAAAGCGTTTGGAAGTTCACTTATTTTTTTCACAGTTGTTGTTTTGCACACACACTATGTAGCAGTCATAATAATGTTAGGTAAAAGGACACATATACAACTAATGCGACATTTTTATTGTGGCAACGTTTCGCTCTCCAGGAGCTTTGTCCAGCATTTACACGGCTTGACAAACTTGCACTTGTGTCCTTTTACATATTATAAGGATAATAAGGATGATGGTACGGATGATTATACTTGTGGTGCGTTTGTTGCAACAACTATACTAACAAATATTAACAGTGAGAGCAAAAGAGGAGTCAGCTCCCAGCATCCGCCCAAATCTTGCTCAGTTAGAGCATCACCACCACCCACAGTTCTCACTCTTCTCAAGTACACTTCCTCCAGGGATGGCGCCACAGTTTCTATACTGGGGGCTCAGTGGTAGCTAGGTAGCTGGGTAGCTGGGTAGCTGGGTAGCTGGGTAGCTAGGTAGCTGAAACAAAGTTGTTGTTATTATTACTATTTTTATTGAGACTTTAGTGGGCTGAGGAATTTTTTAGGGGCTGATCCCCCATTCCTATCATTTGAGACACCTCTCTCTTCCTCACCTCTCACTCTACCTTCTCACCTCACTCTCCTGTGAGGTACACTACCATATCTTTCTCACCTCTCACTCTACCTTCTCACCTCCCTCTCCTGTGAGGTACACTACCATATCTTCCTCACCTCTCACCTCACTCTCCTGTGAGGTACACTACCATATCTTCCTCACCTCTCACCTCACTCTCCTGTGAGGTACACTACCATATCTTCCTCACCTCCCTCTCCTGTGAGGTACACTACTATTTCAAGTGTGTATTACCATTATTCATGTTGGTGTATTTACTGGGTGAATCTGAGTACACCAGCCAGGCTTTTACAGTGCGTTTAGTTGTTTAAAATATTTGAAAACACTAACACAAGTAACCACTCAGCTCACACACTGAAGTACGTGTTTCGATCCCCGGTACGGGTGGAAACATTAGGGCGTGTTTCCTTATTAAGATAACTGCTGTCTCTGTTCGCCTAGCAGTAAAATAGATACCTGGGTGTTAGTCGACTGGTCTGGGTCGCACCCTGGGGACAAAATTAACCTAATTTGCCCGAAATGTTTTGCATAACAATGGGCTTTCTATATAGTAGTATGTCATTGATGTCAGTTATGGTCTGTATAAGTTATATCATATACTAGTAGAAATACAATTATTATTATTATTATTATCGTTATATTGGAAAAACTTATAAGGAGGTGTTGGTGCTAGTTGGACCATTAACAAGTCACTCCCGCGTTATTAATATGCGCAAGGCGTTGCAACACCGGCTCTTCCTCTTCTTGTTAAATCTGCTCAGATTACACAAAATCTAGGCCCACAAGCTGTCACCATTTGTGTTGTGGGGTTCTTTGCATAGATTTGGTAATATTAACAGACGATGAGCTTGGTTTTTGGTAGCGTTTAATGAGGCGTTGGATATATGGTTGTTTTTCATTCTATGTGAACACCGAAGGAAGTTGCAAAACAGTTGACTTATTGGTAATTACAGCAATTATGAGAATTTCAGTGTTGAAACACTGGTTAAACAGAGCTCATCATGGAGACAGAACCATTGTCTTTGTATTAGTTCTGGCGACGAGTATTTGTTTTGTGTAATTAAACAAACACTTTGCAAGTTTCTCTCATAACCGGACAACTAATTAGGGTCGAAATACTTTTGGCGAAAGGTAAAAGAAGAGTAAAATGTTTAGGATTTAAAAGTATATTGGTGAGATTGTCGTAGTATAACTGTGGGTATGTTACCTCAGCGTATATTGGACACGCACCACATATGTTACCTCAGCGTATATTGGACACGCACTGCATATGTTACCTCAGAGGTATATACCTCTGGTTATATACACTGAGAGGTGTATACCTCTGGTTATATACACAGAGGTGTATACCTCTGGTTATATACACTGAGAGTTGTATATCTCAGTATATATACACTGAGAGTTGTATATCTCAGTATATATACACTGAGAGGTGTATATTTCAGTGTATATATACACTGAGAGGTGTATATCTCGGTATATATACACTGAGAGGTGTATATCTCGGTATATATACACTGAGAGGTGTATATCTCAGTGTATATATACACAGTGTATATATACACTGAGAGGTGTATATCTCAGTATATATACACTGAGAGGTGTATATCTCGGTATATATACACTGAGAGGTGTATATCTCGGTATATATACACTGAGAGGTGTATATATCAGTATATATACACTGAGAGGTGTATATCTCAGTATATATATACTGAGAGGTGTATATCTCAGTATATATACACTGAGAGGTGTATATCTCGGTATATATACACTGGTACTTTAGATTAATCACTGATTTAGGTATTAAAGTATTCACTGGTGGTGAACAGGTGACCTGTAGTCTTCATGACCCTCGTGAGGTAGATAGACTTGAAACTCCATTAACCATCCCTATATCCCTCCCTACCTCTTCCACACCACCTACACACCACTCCTCCCTCCCCTCCCCTTCCCTACCCCCCACCCACTTAGTGGTGGCAAGCAGTGCGTCTCCTGCAGTAACCTCAAGACCACAGAATACAAAGACTCGGAGATAAACTGTAGAGAAGTGTAAGATACGTGTTATTGTTCCCTACCCCCCTCCCTCCTTCCTCTTTCCTCTCCATCCCTATTCCCTTCCCCTTCCCTCCCCTCCCCACCCTCTCCTTACTCCAGGTAGACTCCAGGTAGACCCCAAGCTGTCTTCAAGACTTTTAGCTGTCTTCACGAACCCCTAGCTGCCTTCAAGACCCTTAATTGTCTTCAAGAACCCCTAGCTGCCTTCAAGACCCTTAATTGTCTTCAAGAACCCCTAGCTGCCTTCAAGACCCTTAGTTGTCTTCAAGACCCCCTAACTGCTTTCAAGACCCCCCTAACTCCACGGAGCTGAACTCTTCTCCAGGCAGAGGGACTGACCCCCTCAAATACAATTTCTCCAAGGTTGATGGATTGATTACATCATCATTTCACTAATACACCTGTTGCCTTTGTGTGACTGAAGAAGACTACTGTGTAGGCGAAACGTTTCAACAATGAGTTCTCTTTGTCTTTTGATCAAAATACCATTATTGAATTGCTTAAGCTTTGTGTAGTTGATTGCAAGTTTGAGTTTGAGGGGAAATACTCTGCTCAAGAACAGGGAATGGCGATGGGTAATCCGTTGACCCCCTCATTGAGCAATCTGTATATGGAATTTTTCGAGGATAGATACCCAACTGTTGCACACGTGTCTTAATCATCAACTTCTCGGTATTTGTAACCATTTTTTACATAGGCCTCAAAAGGGTAAACACAGGAACAGCAACGGAAGCCACAAATACATTAATATGAATGCAAACTGTGAGCAGGAGTTGGTAAGATTTACCTGACGTCTTCATAACGCAATAAAATATCAGCAGTCATCCTGAAATAACGTCTATCATATAAATGTTGCATGATAATATCTTCAAATTTACTTGACATTTCAGTGGAGAAAGTTTACAATCTGTCAAGTCACGAGTATCGTAGAGAGCGTCTACAACACCGGGTAATAACACTCTGGTTACCATTTGCACGGAACTCCTACAATAACACAAAATTGTGAGTGGAAGTTGTTGTAGTAGTCAAGTGAAGGTAGGACCTACATGTACCAGCTGCCAGTGTGACCAATGTAATGAATGTTGTTGTTGTAGTCAAGTGAAGGTAGGAACTACATGTACCAGCTGCCAGTGTGACCAATGTAATGAATGTTGTTGTAGTAGTCAAGTGAAGGTAGGAACTACATGTACCAGCTGCCAGTGTGACCAATGTAATGAATGTTGTTGTAGTAGTCAAGTGAAGGTAGGAACTACATGTACCAGCTGCCAGTGTGACCAATGTAATGAATGTTGTTGTTGTAGTCAAGTGAAGGTAGGAACTACATGTACCAGCTGCAAGTGTGACCAACATGAAATACCTGTGATTGTCCTGGTACCTGTGACCATAGTTTTTCCCCTGGTCCTGCGGCCCGGCCTGGGGCCAGGCCTCCCTCATGATTTCTTGGTCGACCAGGTTGTTGTTGGCGGCCCACTGGCCCTCATAACCCGGTTTATCTGGAGCAAGTGTGGATGTTTTTAACATTTCTAATATCTGCTGGTAGCAGCTTGTAAAGTTCAGAACCACGAATGTTGATAGTGTGTTCTCTTATTGTGTCCATGGTGCCCCTACTTCTGTTAGTTTATCTATTATACACACCATACCCATGGTGTGGGTGGTAGTCATACCATACCCATGGTGTGGGTGGTAGTCACACCATACCCATGGTGTGGGTGGTAGTCACAAAATACCCATGGTGTGGGTGGTAGTCATACCATACCCATGGTGTGGGTGGTAGTCATACCATACCCATGGTGTGGGTGGTAGTCAAAAGATTGCAGAGGTACATAATGGGTAAAGGAACTGAACCGCAAATTTTTGATAACTGAACAAGTTACAATGGTAATTAACTATTTACATGGATTAATGTTGGTAGATTTACCGACAATATGTTGAGTAAAAGTGAAAGTGAAACTAATGTGACATTTTACTGTGGCAACGTTTCGCTCTCCACGAAGCTCCTAGAGAGCGAAACGTTGCCACAATGTCACATTAGTTGCACTTGTGTCCTTTTACTCAACAACTATTTACATGCTTATAGCTGGTTTAAATCGTAATAAATTATTTATGCAGACATGAATTAAGTCACTTACTGCCTTATATTCTTGCAAGGTATGCTTGTAAAAAAGTTTAAGTGGTACTGTGTTATTTACAGTAAGCAAAGTCATTGTATTTTTCAAGAATGATTTGTAAAATACCACTGTGGATAAAATACTTTGACATATCTTGAATATTTCTGAGTGAGTTGTCTCAGAGTTCATTAATTTTATCGCACTCCAGTACATAATGACGCAGGGTGTGACAATAGTCCATCTGGCAAAGTTTACATTTTGTTTGGTCTACATCTGGTGGTGGTGATTTAACCTGCCAAAGATACTTGTAACCCAGAAGGAGCCTGGCGGTAGTGACATCCAAGAGTCTGCTTATTATGTTGGATGTATCATAGACATGTGGCTCCTCCTGCATGATGGAATGATGAGGTGTCAGTCTCCCTCAGTCTTAAGTCATCACATCACCACCACACACCCCTAGTTCATACATCACCACCACACACCACCATCATACATCACCACCACACACCACACATCACCACCACACATCACCACCACCACCACACATCACCACCACCACCACACATCACCACCACCACCACACATCACCACCACACACCCCTAGCTCATACATCACAACCACACACCACCATCATACATCACCACCACACACCACACATCACCACCACCACCACACATCACCACCACCACCACACATCACCACCACACATCACCACTACACACCCCTAGCTCATACATCACCACCACACACCACCATCATACATCACCACAACACACCACCACCATACACCACCACCACACACCACCATCATATATCACCACCACACACCACACATCACCACCACCACCACCACACATCACCACCACACACCACCATCATACATCACCACCACACATCATCACACACCATCATCACACACCATCACCACACATCACTGACTATATCCTCACTAACAGTGAACTTTAAAGGTAATGCTGGGAGTGGGCAGGAAGGTCTATATATATGCTGGCCCTTTTAAAAGGTCAACCTCAGGCAGCATATACTATATATACGAGGGCTGACCTTTTACAGGGAGTGCCCTGATGATGTAGGACTTTTGATCCAAGGAACCGGAACCTCCTCTTAGTCGAAGATGGCGTTTTAGTGGTGGAGGGAAGGAGGGGTAGGGGTCGTCCTAGGAAAGGTTGGAGGGAGGGGTAAAGGTGGTTTTTAGTGCGAGGGGCTTTGACATCCAACAGGCTTGTGTGAGCGTGATAGGAGTGGACGAATGTGGATTTTATGACTTGACGGAATGTTGGATTGTGAACAATGTAACATTTATGAAGGGATTCAAGGAAACCGGTTAACCGGACGTGAGTCCTGGAGGTGGGAAGTACAGTGCCTGCACTCTGAAGGATGGGTGGGGATGTAGTAGTCCTGGAGGTGGGAAGTACAGTGCCTGCACTCTGAAGGATGGGTGGGGATGTAGTAGTCCTGGAGGTGGGAAGTATAGTGCCTGCACTCTGAAGGATGGGTGGAGATGTTGAAGTGTGGAGGTTCATCTGAACTGTGATGTCTGACCCCTTCTGGCAAGACAGTGATTGAAAGAGTGACAGTTAATGTGTTTTCTTCTTTGTCGGATCATACTACCCTGGTGAGAGTTGGTCAATGTGTTAATTACTATCGCATTTGCTTTGCTTTCGTAGACGTCTGAGCAAAGCTCACACCTCTACAAAACAACTGTCCTCAAAGATTTAAGTTGAACCATGAATTAAGGAAAAATCCTGGACTTCACATTACGAAAGCAGACAAAGCAAATGCGATAGTAATTATGAACAAGGTAGATTATAGGTGAAAAATAATTATTATATTAGGAGACAGGGAAACTCATGCGCTTCTTAAGTTCATGAAAGAGACGCGAGTGACAACCCAAGTCAACACGGACGTAGAGCAGGAACATGCTAGCCAGGTACACTTGTCTCACCTCTAAGACAGAATCACTGTGGGGGTTGAACCGACACCAAGATATTACTTTGGTCTACACGGACTTAAGATGTCTGACAGATGTGCTCGTATGATAGTCCATAAAATATTTTTCATTTGTATAACAGGAAAATTAGGAAGAGGAATATTAATTTTTTATCAAACAGAACACACACACACGCACACACAATGGTCCTGGAGCTAAGGGGAATGTCCTACGAGGACAAGGGAAATTGACCTAACGACACTGGAGGACAGGAGAGATAGGGAGAATATGATAACGACATATAAAATGCTGAGAGGAATTGACAAGGTGGACAGAGACAGAATGTTCCAGAGATGGGACACAGCAACAAGGGGACACAGTTGGAAGTTGAAGACTCAGATGAATCACAGGGATGTTAGGAAGTATTTCTTCAGTTACTGAGTTGTCAGAGTTGTCTGGAAAGTGACGTAGTGGAGGCAGGAACCATACATTGTTTTAAGACGAGGTTTGATAAAGCTCATGGAACAGGGAGAAAGAGGACATAGTAGCAATCAGTGAAGAGGCGGGGCCAGGAGCTATGACCCGACTCCTGCAACCACAAATAGGTGGGTACAAATAGGTGAGTACAGTAAACTAAAAAATCTACTTTTAGCGAAGTAAAAAGTTCAATACCCCAAGGCAGGGTCCTGGTGCCTTTCCTGTTTCTCATCCTCACAGCGGAGATAAAAACACTGACCACACTTTGGTATCTTCCTTCATGAACGATACCAAAACAAACAAGAACGCCGCCTTGGTAGAACACGGAAAACTGCTTATATTAACATACTCCTCAGTGGGTAGTTAATATAACATGATGTTCAGTGGTGACGATTTCCAGTTGCTTAGATATGAAACAAATGAACTCAAATTGACGACCATCTGGGAAACAAGGATAAGGGAGACATGATTACGACATACAAAATCTTGAGAGGGACAGACGGTGAATTAAAATGATCAAGGAGACAAAGGTAGAAGCTGAAGACACCAGATGAGGCACAGAGATGGTAAAAGTGGAATGACCTTGGATGAGGCAGTGGAAGAGGCATACTCAACACACAGCTTCAAGAGTAGATATGATAAGACCAGAAATGCCAGGAACTAGTGAGGCCCATCAATGTAGTCTAGGAAGCAGGGCCAGGAGCTGAGTCTCGGCCCCCTGGGATGACGTGTCATTTAGAGCACACAATAAAGCAAATGAATCCAAGGCCAGAAAAATGACAGAGTGGATAATGAAAACTTTGAACAAAAAAAAATAGAAAAAATAACAAATTATTGTCCATTTGTTGTGATCAGTTGTTCAGTTGTGTTGTCACGCTTAAAACACTACTTTGTGCTCACAGTTTCAAGACCAGAGATCACAGTTGCAACACTCACATTGTTTACTGCCCTCGTATAACTAATATAACATTTAAACTACTGGGAACGTTTCAAACTACTTGAAATGGTGATGATATATATATATATATATATATATATATATATATATATATATATATATATATATATATATATATATATATATATATATATATAATATATATATAATATATAAAGAGAGAGAGAGAGAGAGAGAGAGAGAGAGAGAAGAGAGAGAGCAGAGAGAGAGAGAGAGAGAGAGAGAGAGAGAGAGAGAGAGAGAGAGAGAGAGAGAGAGAGAGAGAGAGAGAGAGAGAGAGAGAGAGAGAGAGAGAGAGAGAGAAGATATCTGATAATACTATATAGAGATGAAAGACACTTGAAAGTTTGGTCTCAGCTTAAGAGACTATAATAACAAGGTACTGGAGGAAGGTGTACAATAAACTCTATGTTCCATTGTTCCATTGAGCCTCTGCACCATATGTCACAATGTCATTCCCAGGATTGTCCGACTCAAAAGGTCCATTCCAAATAATATACATATAATATTGAAAATTTTACATTTTTTATATTAGTACATATACATTTATTGGGATTATTTTTATAGTGGAGTTTTATAAATTTAACAGAAATAGAAAATTTTAATGGATTTTAAAACATGAATTAAAGTATTTTTTATATTCATAACTAATTACTTAAGAGACTAAAGTTAGTGAAGTATACTTCAGTAAACAAAATAGTTCAACAGCCAGCCAGGGAGTTGTAGTTCACTTTATTCTGATGAAGACTACTACTGTCTGTGAGAAACCTGTGAGTGTTTTTCCATCGCCAATTGTTGTATACGCAGAGAAGTGCTTGGAAGTGCACAACACAGCTCATTTTCAACCTGCAATCTACTTCGTTGCTTCGTTTTCATGTGCAACAAAGTTGTAAAGCCTGACTCACAAAGATATATCGACACAAATGGAAGCAATGCATGAATAGCTCTTCCTGCCACTTTTGTGTTGGGCAGTGAGGTTAAGGGACGGTCCTCATGTAGGGTTAAGGGGTTGGTTAAGGAAGCCTGGGCAGTGGTAAAGGGGCAAAAGGATCATTGCTTGGGAATGTTGCTGGCTGCCGGAGCGAACGTTTATGACATCAACTGAAGCCATAGAACTGTATCCTGCTTTACTGCTGTGGTGATATTTCTCTCCCTTTCTCTCTATCTCTCTCCCTCGTTTACTTCTACTTATCCTATCCTAACTTTACCTAGCGAAGCCTAACCTCAACTAGCCTCACCTAACACAGCGTCATCTAACCTAACCTAATCTTAGCCCATCATAACCTTACCTAACCTAGCATAGCCTAACCTCAATTAGCCTAACCTAATACAGCGTTATCCAACCTAACCTAATCTAACCTAGCCTATCCTAACCTAACCTAGCATAGCCTAACTTCACATAGCCTAACATAATACAGCGTTATCCAACCCAACCTAATCTAACCTAACCTAATACAGCGTTATCCAACCTAACCTAATAGAACCTAGCCTATCCTAAACTAATCTAACCAAACCTAATCTAATCTAGCCTATCCTAACCTTACCTAGCGAAGGCTAAATTAGGTTATTCAACCTAATCTAACCTAACCTAAGTTAACCTAGCCTATCCTAACTTTACCTAGTGTAGCCTAACCTCAACTAGCTTAATCTAACAGCATTATCTAACGCAACCTAATCTAACCTAGCCTAGCCTGACTTAACATAGCCTAACCTAGACGAAACAGGCGTCATATTCCTGTACAAGTGGATTGAAAAACGCAAGCAGCAGTTCTCCCAACGTCAAAAAACGAACGTGTTTTCTGCGCTGCGCCCTGCGGTTCCTCACTCGCTGCTTAACACGTGGGAAACCGCAGGTTTTTCGCACCCTGTGAGAAACAATGAAAGTGGCAGCTTGGCTGAACAAACACAGGAATGATTACAATGAAAGTTTGTGTGTGTAACTCTCCTTAAGCTTTCCAAACTAGTCTAAGGAAACCCAAGTTAGTAGTCCAGAGTGATACTATTATGACAAGTTAGTAGTCCAGAGTGATACTATTATGACAAGTTAGCATTCCAGAGTGTTACTATTACGACAAGTTAGCAGTCCAGAGTTTTACTATTATGACAAGTTAGCAGTCTAGAGTGTTACTATTATGACAAGTTAGCAGTCCAGTTACTATTATGACAAGTTAGCAGTCCAATGTTACTATTATGACAAGTTAGCAGTCCAGAGTGTTACTATTATGCCAAGTTAGCAGTCCAGAGTGTTACTATTATGCCAAGTTAGCAGTCCAGAGTGTTACTCTTATCTAAACGTACAAGACACTCACCAAGAACTAGAGGAAACATGACCATAACGTACAAGATACTCGCCTCACACGCACACGTTACCCTGTAACAGAAAAAGGAGACATAAATGAAACAAATCACAAATTCAAATATATATTCATATATATATATATATATATATATATATATATATATATATATATATATATATATATATATATATATATATATATATATATATATATATATATATAATGTCGTGCCGATTAGGTAAAACTGGTCAATTAGCAAGAACTCATTTAAAATTAAGACCTTTCTAAAATTTTCTCTTATACGTTTAAAGATGTATTTTTTTCATTTATGTTAATGTAAGAATTTATAATTTTGTACCAAGAGAAACTTTGAAAACCTACCTAACCTTACTACAACAAGCGCAATTTAATTTAGCCTAACCCAACTAAATATATTTTAGATACGTTAACATTAATTTAATAATAAACAAACACAATGAAATATATTTTTTCGTTATGTTCAGAATGATTTTGGCGAAATTATTGCATACACAAATTTTCACTTGTCTTATATGGCAAGGTGAGCGTTGCTATTTAAGCCAAAATCCCAAGTTTTACCTAATCGGCACGACATATATATATATATATATATATATATATATATATATATATATATATATATATATATATATATATATATAACGGGACACGTGTAGTGATGAGGGTGAGACAGGTGTGTCAACACCTTGAAGGAAGTAATTAACACGGTACCAACTCCCTCCCTCTCTTACTCTCTTAATTATAAACTCTACACTGTTCCTGTCACCTGTGTTTATGTGACTCCACCTACTGTATCTTGTGTGGTGGTGGTGTGTGGTGGTGGTGTGTGGTGGTGTGTGCTGGTGGTGGTGGTGTGTGGTGGTGGTGGTGTGTGCTGGTGGTGGTGTGTGGTGATGGTGGTGTGTGGTGGTGGTGTGTGGTGGTGTGTGCTGGTGGTGGTGGTGTGTGGTGGTGGTGTATGCTAGTGGTGGTGTGTGCTGGTGGTGGTGGTTTTTGGTGATGGTGTGTACTGGTGGTGGTGTGTGCTGGTGGTGGTGGTGTGTGCTGGTGATGGGTGGTGGTGGTTGTGTGTGCTGGTTGTGGTGTGTGGTGGTGGTGGTGTGTGGTGGTGGTGTATGCTGGTGGTGGTGGTGTGTGGTGGTGGTGTGTGCTGGTGGTGGTGGTGGTGGTGTGTGCTAGTGGTGGTGTGTGCTGGTGGTGGTGGTTTTTGGTGATGGTGTGTACTGGTGGTGGTGTGTGCTGGTGGTGGTGGTGTGTGCTGGTGATGGGTGGTGGTGGTTGTGTGTGCTGGTTGTGGTGTGTGGTGGTGGTGGTGTGTGGTGATGGTGGTGGTGTGTGGTGATGGTGGTTGCTGGTGGTGGTGTGTGGTGATGGTGGTGTGTGGTGTGTGGTGGTGGTGGTGTGTGCTGGTGGTAGTGGTAGTCACCACATACAATGGTATGGGTGGTAGTCACCACATACAATGGTATGGGTGGTAGTCACCACATACCATGGTATGGGTGGTAGTCACCACATACCATGTTATGGGTGGTAGTCACCACATACCATGGTATGGGTGACACTCACATTACAGAGGCATATAATGGGGCAGGGACTGACCTCCTACATGTCCTGTAACCGAGCAAGTTACAGCAATAACTAACTGATTACAATTGTTATCTTAAAAATACCAACAATGAAGTGTTTCCACACACTCATTACTTAAGTCACCACACTAACTTATCTGTGGCTACAAGTTACTTATAAAACTATTATTTTTTAAAGTTGCAGTGGTATTTAGATATGCTACGGGGAATGTAGACAAGTTACAGTGGTTTTTAGAAAATTTACAGTGGTATATAGACAAGTTAGTGATATTTAGCAAATTACTGTGGTATTTAGACAAATTATGGTGGTATTTAGAAAAGTTACGGTGGTATTTAAGCAAGTTACAATGGTATTTAGACAAGTTACGGTGGTGGTATTTAAGCAAGTTACAATGGTATTTAGATAAGTTACGGTGGTATTTAGAAAGTTACAGTGGTATTTAAGCAAGTTACAGTCGTATTTAGACAAGTTACAGTCGTATTTAGACAAGTTACAGTCGTATTTAGACAAGTTACAGTCGTATTTAGACAAGTTACAGTCGTATTTAGACAAGTTACAGTCGTATTTAGACATAAGAACATAAGAAAGAAGGAACACTGCAGCAGGCCTACTGGCCCATGCGAGGCAGGTCCAAATCTCCAACGGCTTAAGCCCCGACCCAGCCAGGTCAGGTTACATTCACTTAAGGAGGGAACACTGCATCTGACCTAGCACAGGCTAGTCAGGACCAACTCACACCCAACCGCACCCACTCATATAATTGTCTAGTTGACCACCTGGTCAGCCGACCACCTGGTCAGGTCACTTCCACTTAAGGAATTAGTACAGCTACTGACCTGGTAATACAAGCTAGTCAGGTCCAAATTCACACCCATCCACACCCACCCATGTATTTATCTAACCTATTTTTAAAACTACACAACGTCTTAGCATCTATGACGGTACTCGGGAGTTTGTTCCACTCATCCACAACTCTATTACCAAACCAGTGCTTTCCTATATCCTTCCTGAATCTGAACTTTTCCAACTTGAAACCATTGCTGCGAGTCCTGTCTTGCTGGATATTTTCAGCACGCTATTTACATCCCCTTTATTTATTCCTGTTTTCCATTTATACACCTCAATCATATCCCCCTAATTCTACGCCTTTCTAGAGAGTGCAGATTCAGGGCCCTCAGTCTATCCTCATAGGGAAGATTTCTGATACATGGGATCAACTTTGTCATCCTCCTTTGTACGTTTTCCAGTGCATTTATATCCATTCTGTAATACGGTGACCAGAACTGTGCAGCATAATCTAAATGAGGCTCAACTAAAGATATATAGAGTTGTAGAACAACCTGAGGACTTCTATTATTTATACTTCTTGATATGAAGCCAAGGATTCTGTTAGCTTTATTGCGAACACTTATGCACTGTTGTCTTGGCTTCAGATTACTACTAACCAGAACTCCTAAATCCTTCTCGCAATCACAAGTAATAAGATCTACATTATTCAGCTTATATGTGGCATGGTTATTGTCCTGCCCAACATTTAGAACTTTGCATTTGTTTACATTAAACTGCATCTGCCACTTCTCCGACCACTGCATCAGTCTATTCAAATCATCCTGGAGTGCTCTAATGTCCTCATTTGAATGAATTGGACGACTTATTTTGGTGTCATCAGCAAATTTACTTATGTTACTATTTATTCCCTCATCTATGTCGTTTATGTAAATTGTAAACAACAGGGGGCCCAAAACTGACCCCTGTGGAACACCGCTTGAGACGCGCCCCCATTCTGATTTCTCCCCATTTATGCAAACTCTGCCGCCTATTTGTCAACCATGCCTCTACCCAGGAAAAATTTCTCCTGCTATTCCGTGTGCCTTAAGTTTCCTCAGTAGCCTCTGATGTGGAACTTTATCGAAAGCCTTACTGAAGTCCATATACACAATATCATATTCATTACCATGATCTACCTCCTCAAACACCTTAGTGAAAAAGTTAGTAAATTCGTAAGACAGGAACGCCCCTTAGTAAAACCGTGTTGAGATTCATTAATCAATTTATGCTTTTCAAGATGGCTACGAATTGCCTCGGCAATTATTGATTCCATAAATTTACCAACTATGGAGGTAAGGCTTATTGGTCTATAGTTCGAAGCTAAGGACCTGTCACCTGCCTTGTAAATAGGTATTACATTTGCCCTTTTCCACTTGTCTGGCACTATGCCAGTTTGTAGTGATATATTGAAAAGATTTGCCAAAGGTTTGCTAAGTTCCTTTTTACATTCCTTTAAAACTCTTGCAAACAGTTCATCAGGGCCTGGGGATTTGTTAGGTTTTAATTTCTCTATTTGTCTGAGGACCATGTCACTAGTTACCCCAATCGAGCATAGTCTATTATCTTCCAGTTCTACATAATTTATTATTTCTGGAATTCCGCTAGTATCTTCCTGAGTAAAAACTGAGAGGAAGTAAGTATTGAAAATTTCACACATATCCTTATCACTGTCCGTGATTTGTCCTGAGTTACTCTTAAGTGGGCCTATCTTTTCCCTAATCTTACTTCTGTATACCTGAAAGAACCCTTTTGGGTTAGTCTTCGAATCCCTTGCGACCTTAGCCTCATAATCCCTTTTGCTTTTCTTATTCCTTTTTATTTTCTCTTTAATTGAAAATATTGATTTCTTATCTGTCCATCCCCTCTTTGATACGCCTATATATGCCTCTCTTTTGACCAATGAGATGTTTTAATCTATTGTTCATCCATTTAGGATCATTTTTGTTAGATCTAATTTCCCTACTTGGAACAAAGGTTGTCTGGGCAGCTAGAACTACGCTCTGAAAAACGTCATATTGGCAACCAAAACCACCTACCTGACCCATAGTCAGGTCATCCCAATTTAGCCCACCTAGGTAATTTCTCAGCCCCATGAAGTCGGCAACACGAAAGTCTGGAACAGAGACTTGATTGCAGTTACCTGGGTAATTCCATGATATATTAAAGCTAAGTGATTTGTGATCGCTTTCCCCAAGCTCTTCATTAACCTCAAGATTATTAATTAGTGATTCTTTGTTGGCAAGAACCAAATCAAGCAAGTTGCTACCTCTAGTTGGTTCTGTCACAAACAGTCTTATTTAGACAAGTTACAGTCTTATTTAGACAAGTTACAGTCTTATTTAGACAAGTTACAGTCGTATTTAGACAAGTTACAGTCGTATTTAGACAAGTTACAGTCTTATTTAGACAAGTTACAGTCTTATTTAGACAAGTTACAGTCTTATTTAGACAAGTTACAGTCTTATTTAGACAAGTTACAGTCTTATTTAGACAAGTTACAGTCGTATTTAGACAAGTTACAGTCGTATTTAGACAATTTACAGTCGTATTTAGACAAGTTAGACTGAATGAGAGTTATTTATAATAAAGTTAGGCTAAGAAAAAATATTCAGTTCTTGGTTGGTTAATTGGGTTTAAAGCCTATCTACTACACGAAGGTAACTAAGGTTGCGTGTAACTGTGCACCACCAGTCAAGAATACTTCAGTGCTCGTCATGGGGATTAATATACACTCTCGGTGTATATACACTGAGATATCCATCTCTAGTATATATATTCTGCCAGGGTGCCAAGTGGAACGACCTAGATGAAGAGGAGGTTACAGGAAATCACATATAATTTCACACGTATGATTGGGCAATGAAGGCCAGGAATCAATCACGAATGATATTAGTACTGAAGAACTTGGACCAGGAGTTGTAAGTCAACCCCTGCAAGCTCACACATACACGCTGTATGTCCCTAGTAGGTCTAGCGCTTCTTTTTGATTATAATAATAATCACACACACAACACAGCACCTACAGAGGGACCAACAATACAAGATAGTTTCTCTTATTAAGACAAGGCTGTAGTATCAACACTGGCAATTAACCCCCCACACACACACACAGCTGGCGCCATTGTTCCATTTATATCAATTAGCGTTTCCTAGTCATTAGCAATTATTCTTGACGATAACACCATGTGTTATAATTCTTGAAGATAACACCGTCCTAGTCTCCAGACCAAGCGACACTAAATACCGCAATAGCAATTACATTAATTTTGTTCTTTCCAGCATTACGCTGATAACATTTAACCAAGATTACCCATGTTCTCTCTCTCTCTCTGTTATGAAACAATGACTAGCAATAACGTTCAATTGGCTGAGAGTTATTAGAGGACTCTCTCAGAGCTCTGAGGGTTCTCAGAGCTTTGAACCACACACTGTTGAGATATGTTCAACCTGCTTCCTCATGTTCATACACATGCTCAGTATATTTTCTTCAGTGTATATAGACCGCGAGGGGTTTGTCTCAGTGTATATACACTGACAGTTTATTTTAATCCTTATCTTAGGCCCGTGACCTGGTGGCAAAGCTCTCGCTTCACACGCTGAGGGTCCGGGTTCGATTCTCGACAAGAGAATCATCTGTAATAGTTAACAAGACTGACCTGTAATAGTTAACAAGACTGACCTGTAATAGTTAACAAGACTGACCTGTAATAGTTAACAAGACTGACCTGTAATAGTTAACAAGACTGACCTGTAATAACTAACAAGGTGGACTGTCTGTAATAGTTAACAAGATCAACGAGACTGTTGTTGTTAGCAGCCTGCTGGCCCACACAGCCATCACAGACTCGTTGATCCAGCACACTGCCGAGATAGTGATCCAATTTCCTAAGGAAAACAGTATTTCCGATATCTGGTGACAGCAGGTTGAAGAGTCTTGGTCCACGCACACTTACACTTTATTCTCTTATTGTGCCCATAGTAAGTGTGAGTACTGTGCTACGTTACACGTACACGTACGCTACGTTATACGTACACGTACGCTGCTACGTCACACGTACACGTACGGTGCTACGTTACACGTACGCTGCTACTTTACACGTGAGATACTACGCATACAAGGTGCTACGCGTACACGTAAATTACCGCGTGTACACGTACACGTATGAAGGTACACGTACAGTACTACGTCTACACTTAAGGTGCTACACGTACAGGCAAAGTACTGCGTGTACACGTAAGGTGCTAGAAGTACACAAAGTACTGCATGTACACGAAAAGTGCTAGATGTACATGTACACACGGAATAAGAACATTGGTTCACCCAGCTGTGGTGTACAATGCGTCAATGTACAGTACTGTATAATTTACGCACGTCAACTCTGGATACGCAACGCGCCGTGGGATGATTCATGTGACGCAAAGTGTGACGCAAACTGTTACGCCAGGATTGACTGCTCCTTGTAGCGTCTGTGTCACACCCTGCCACCACCCTGCTCTAGTACCCTGCCACCACCTTCCTCTAGTACCCTGCCACCACCCTGTTCTAGTACCCCTGCCACCACCCTGCTCTAGTAACCCTGCCACCACCCTGCTCTAGTACCCCTGCCACCACCTGCTGTAGTACCCTGCCACCACCTGCTGTAGTACCCTGCCACCACCTGCTGTAGTACCCTGCCACCACCACTGCACATATAAGTTCCATCAAACATCTTAACTACTGGGAACGCTTGGAAGTACTTGACTTGTACTCACTGGAGCGCAGGCGAGAGAGCTACATCATAATCTACACCTAGAAGATCCTGGAGGGAGTGGTCCCTAATCTGCACACAAAAATCACTCCCTACGAAAGCAAAAGACCTGGCAGGCGATGCAACATACCCCCAGTGAAAAGTAGGGGCGCCATTAGTACATTAAGAGAAAACACAATAAGAGTCTGGGGGCCAAGACTGTTCAACAGCCTCCCACCAACCATAAGGGGAATTACCAAGAGGCCCCTGGTTGTCTTCAAGAGGGAGCTGGACAGATACCTAAAGTCAGTGCCAGATCAGCCGGGCTGTGGTTCGTACGTTGGACTACGTGCAGCCAGCAGTAACAGCCTCATTGATCAGGCCCTGATCCACCAGGAAGCCGGGTCATGGACCGGGCTGCGGGGGCGTTGATCCCCGGAATACCCTCCAGGTAGACCCTGCTCTCGTACCCTGTCACCACTCTGCTCTAGTACCCCTGCCACCACCCTGCTGTAGTACCCTACCACCACCCTGCTGTAGTACCCTGCCACCACCCTGCTCCAGTGCCCTGCTACCACCCTGCTCCAGTACCCTGCTCCAGTACCCTGCTACCACCCTGCTCCAGTACCCCCTGCCACCTGTACACTGCAGGAACAGCAATAATACCAACAACTGTCAACTAACTCCCAGGTACCTACTTACTATAAGACAACGCATACAACAAGTGTTGATCAAGTAACTCCCAAGTACCTACTTCCTATAAGACATGTTACATATGCAACAGCTGTTGGCCAACTAACGCCCAGGTACCTACTTACTATAAAACAACACATGCAACAGGTGTTAGCGGACTTGCCTCTCGCCCCTCCCAGGATTCCACACGGGTACTGTCCATTGTGAGCCGAGCTCTGCGGCACTTTCAGCTAGGAGGCACTCAAGGCTCACTGGCATAGGACAGTGCTACACCTGAAGGAACACCTGTTCACGCAGACAGGTGCGCGGCAAGTTGGAACACCTGTTGTGTAAGAGATACTAAACTGAAGCCAGAGTCGTGGCCAGCCATCCGAAGGAAACAAGGAAATGCCAAGGCTTCCTCCATTGTCCTGGAGGGAGGGAGGGAGGTATTTATGATGGTAGGATGGTAGGTGGGTAGGTAGGATGGTAGGTAGGATGGTAGGTGGGTAGGTAGAATGGTAGGTAGGTAGGAAGGATGGTAGGTAGGATGGTATGCAGGTAGGCAGGCAGGTAGATAGGATGGTAGGTAGGCTGGTAGGTAGGCTGGTAGATAGGATGGTAGGTAGGAAGGTAGGTAGGTAAGGTAGGAGTGTAGTGAAGAAGGTAGGAGACGAGTGGTGAAACCACCATAAAAGACACTATACACAATATATACAACACTATACACTGCCAGCTACCATACGTTAGCATATTGCTGTTGTACACTGTAGATATATATATATATATATATATATATATATATATATATATATATATATATATATATATATATATATATATATACCTAGGTAAACAAGGGCAGAAGGTGTAAACAAAGTAACATGGAAGTACCTGTTTACTGCTAGGTAAACAAGGGCAGTAGGTGTAAACAAAGTAACATGGAAGTACCTATTTACTGCTAGGTAAACAAGGGCAGCAGGTGTAAACAAATTAGCCCATGTTAAACCAGAAAAAAAAACAAATTTCGTTTTCTAAACTGATGTAAACAGGAACCTTGAGTGTGCTCACCTAGTTGTGTTTTCAGGGGTCGATTCACAGCTCCTGGCCCCCTCGCCTTAATTGCAGGACTCTTGGGTTCAGGCTTATCCCAGAAATACCTGGTGACCTGTGTCTACACCTGGAGTGTAGACGCAGATCACCTGTACTTGACTAGGTGGTATCTTACCTCCTGTACACACACCTGGAGCGTAGACACAGGTCACCTGTACTTGACTAGGTGGAGGTACGTCACCTTGTCCCACTAGTGTTGTAAGATTTGTGATATATCATATTACTGTTGAATTCAGCACAGCATGGATGTAGGGAGGGAGGTAGGTAGGTAGGTAGGTAGATAAGTAGGTAGGAAGGGAGGTAAGTAGAAAAGAAGGTATGTAGTTAGGTAGGAAATTACGTAGGGAGGTACGTAGGTAGGGAAGTAGGTAGGCAGGTAGGTAGGGAGGTAAGTAGGAAGGTAGGGTAGTTAGGGAGGTACGTAGGTAGGGAGAGATGTAGGTAGGTAGGGAAGTAGGTAGGGAGAGAGGTAGGTAGGGAGATAGATAGGTAGGTAGGAAAGTAGGAAGGTAGGTAAGGAGAGAGGTAGGTAGGTAGACATAGTCCCACAAACGCAGAAGTACAGCCACCTAGACCCTGATGAATGACTCTTGATCCCAGTAACCTGAGCTACCCTCCCCTTTCCCGGATCAAACCTCACTACCTCCCATTCCCCAGGTGATCCACGGCCCCTACGTGTTTAGCCAGGTAATGTACAGGTCCTGTACAGGTACTATACAAGTAGTGTACACGTAGAGTACAGGTGACAGTCTTAATGACTCGTGTAGTAGATAGACTTGAAACCCCCATTAACCAATCAACTTGTTATCCTAAGTAAAGCGTCTACTAGTTGCTGGGATCTACTAGTTGCTGGGATCTACAAATTGCTGGGATCTACTAGTTGTTGGGATCTGCTAGTTGCTGGGATCTACTAGTTGCTGGGATCTACTAGTTGGTTGGATCTACAAGTTGCTGGGATCTACTAGTTGCTGGGATCTACTAGTTGCTGGGATCTACTAGTTGCTGGGATCTACTAGTTGTTGGAATCTACTAGTTGCTGGGGATCTACTAGTTGCTGGGATCTACTAGTTGGTTGGATCTACAAGTTGCTGGGATCTACTAGTTGCTGGGATCTACTAGTTGCTGGGATCTACTAGTGGCTGGGATCTACTAGTTGCTGGGATCTACTAGTTGCTGGGATCTACTAGTTGTTGGGATCTACTAGTTGCTGGGATCTACTAGTTGCTGGGATCTACTAGTTGTTGGGATCTACTAGTTGTTGGGATCTACTAGTTGTTGGGATCTACTAGTTGCTGGGATCTACTAGTTGCTGGGATCTACTAGTTGCTGGGATCTACTAATTGCTGGGATCTATTAGTTGCTGGGATCTACTAGTTGTTGGGATCTACTAGTTGCTGGGATCTACTAGTTGCTGGGATCTACTAGTTGCTGGGATCTACTAGTTGCTGGGATCTACTAGTTGCTGGGATCTACTAGTTGTTGGGATCTACTAGTTGCTGGATCTACTAGTTGCTGGGATCTACTAGTTGCTGGGATCTACTAGTTGCTGGGATCTACTAGTTGCTGGGATCTACTAGTTACTGGGATCTACTAGTTGCTGGGATCTACTAGTTGCTGGGATCTACTAGTTGCTGGGATCACTAGTTCCTCAGGGACTCCTAGACGACTACTTGTCGGTTCTATGGACCATTTATCTACCACTAGATAGTTCTAGACTATGATAAAGACCATTGGGGACCCATAGAAGAATTAGGGGCCCCTGGAAGACCACTGGAGGGTCATGGGGACCATGCGTGTGTCTTTGTCCATCCTCGTGGCGGATGACCTTGTGTGAGGGCGCGGCGCCAGCATCCCACGCCCACAAACACGCCCACACTCACACCCAGACTTACTATCACCTTCACCGCTACCACAAGATGCACCACAAGCATCACTACTACCACCAGATGCACCACAAGCATCACTACTACCACCAGATGCACCACAAGCATCACTACTACCACCAGATGCACCACAAGCATCACTACTACCACCAGATGCACCACAAGCATCACTACTACCACCAGATGCACCACCAGCATCACTACTACCACCAGATGCACCACAAGCATCACTACTACCACCAGATGCACCACAAGCATCACTACTACCACCGATGCACCACAAGCATCACTACTACCACCAGATGCACCACAAGCATCACTACTACCACCAGATGCACCACCAGCATCACACTACTACCACCAGATGCACCACCAGCATCACTACTACCACCAGATGCACCACCAGCATCACACTACTACCACCAGATGCACCACCAGCATCACTACTACCACCAGATGCACCACCAGCATCACTACTACCACCAGATGCACCACCAGCATCACACTACTACCACCAGATGCACCACAAGCATCACTACTACCACCAGATGCACCACCAGCATCACACTACCACCACCAGATGCACCACCAGCATCACTACTACCACCAGATGCACCACCAGCATCACTACTACCACCAGATGCACCACCAGCATCACACTACTACCACCAGATGCACCACAAGCATCACTACTACCACCAGATGCACCACCAGCATCACTACTACCACCAGATGCACCACCAGCATCACTACTACCACCAGATGCACCACCAGCATCACTACTACCACCAGATGCACCACCAGCATCACACTACTACCACCAGATGCACCACAAGCATCACTACTACCACCAGATGCACCACCAGCATCACACTACTACCACCAGATGCACCACCAGCATCACTACTACCACCAGATGCACCACCAGCATCACTACTACCACCAGATGCACCACTAGCATCACCATCACCAGTGGTAGGTGATATAATGGGTGTTTGTTGCACAGTTCATATCCAGAATTCAGCGAAAGGGCAAACATCCCCACCAATTACGCCTAAAGAGATGCTAGGGTGTTAGTGAGGCACTCTGAGGGAGAGCAGCACTCCTCCCAGGTGAGAGGCACCTAGGACGATATCAATCCTCACCTGAGCGTTAAGGTGAGCTGGAGTTAGGGGAGGGAGGGAGGGCAGGTGTTGGGAGACCTCCCTCGTCCAGCATTCAACCCGGGTCCTGTCAGTTGTGAGCAACAGTAAGGATGATGATACAATTGGGATAATAAAATAAATAGGATGGTGGGTGGGAGAGAGAGAGAGAGAGAGAGAGAGAGAGAGAGAGAGAGAGAGAGAGAGAGAGAGAGAGAGAGAGAGAGAGAGAGAGAGAGAGAGAGAGAGAGAGAGAGAGAGAGAGAGAGAGAGAGAGAGGAGGTATCTAACAAGAGCAACCAACACACCCGAGGCTCTTACCATACATGGTAGTGTTGTCCTCACTC
Organism: Cherax destructor; assembly: GCA_009830355.1. Classification (NCBI taxonomy): domain Eukaryota; kingdom Metazoa; phylum Arthropoda; class Malacostraca; order Decapoda; family Parastacidae; genus Cherax; species Cherax destructor. Next base: position 1,899 of record WNWK01027508.1, on the reverse strand, counting down.
AACCACCAACACTCACTCTCTTACTCTCTCCCTCACTCTCTTACTCTCTCCCTCACTCTCTTACTCTCTCACCCACTCTCTTACTCTCTCCCTCACTCTCTTACTCTCTCCCTCACTCTCTTACTCTCTCACCCACTCTCTTACTCTCTCACTCTCTTACTCTCTCACTCTCTTACTCTCTTACTCTCTCACTCTCTTACTCTCTTACTCCCTCACTCTCTTACTCTCTCCCTCACTCTCTTACTCTCTCCCTCACTCTCTTACTCTCTCCCTAACTCTCTTACTCTCTCCCTATTATCTTACTCTCTCCCTCACTCTCTTACTCTCTCACCCACTCTCTTACTCTCTCACTCTCTTACTCTCTCACTCTCTTACTCTCTTACCTCTCACTCTCTTACTCTCTACTCCCTCACTCTCTTACTCTCTCCCTCACTCTCTTACCTCTCCTCACTCTCTTACTCTCTCCCTCACTCTCTTACTCTCTCCCTCACTCTCTTACTCTCTCCCTCACTCTCTTACTCTCTCCCTCACTCTCTTACTCTCTCCCTAACTCTCTTACTCTCTTCCTATTATCTTACTCTCTCCCTCACTCTCTCACTCTCTCCCTCACTCTCACTCTCTCCCTCACTCTCTAACTCTCTCACACTTTCCCTCACTCTCTTACTCTTTCACTCGTTCCCTCACTCTTCTCACTTGTTCCCTCACTCTTCTCACTCGTTCCCTCACTCTTCTCACTCGTTCCCTCACTCTTCTCACTCGTTCCCTCACTCTTCTCACTCGTTCCCTCACTCTTCACTCGTTCCCTCACTCTCTCACTCGTTCCCTCACTCCCTAACTTTCAATCTCTCTCACTCTCTCACCCTCCCTTAAAGATACTGAGGGAGAAGAAGAGAAAGACAAGGAAGAATGGAGGGAGAGGAGATTAAATCTGCCAGCATCAGTGCAATAGTTCATGTTGCAACCTGTTGCACCCTCATTATTCTATCTCTACCCTTTGTCTGGAAGTTACCACAATACACACACACAGGGAGAGAGAGAGAGAGAGAGAGAGAGAGAGAGAGAGAGAGAGAGAGAGAGAGAGAGAGAGAGAGAGAGAGAGATAAGCAAATCAAAATGCCAAAGTGGGAAAGGCAAATAGAGGAACTAGGAAGGAATATGAGAGAAAAAGGGATGATGAAAAAAAAAACCGGTTGGAAAATGATGCAACATCAAAGACGATAACAGAAACAATGTAAACAAGATGATTGTGAATGAGGAAGACATAAGACTGAGGAAGACATAAGACTGAGGAAGACATAAGACTGAGGAATGAGGAAGACATAAGACTGAGGAATGAGGAAGACATAAGACTGAGGAAGACATAAGACTGAGGAATGAGGAAGGTATAATACTGAAGAATGAGGAAGGTATAAGACTGAGGAATGAGGAAGACATAAGACTGAGGAATGAGGAAGACATAAGACTGAGGAATGAAGAAGACATAAGACTGAGGAAGACATAAGACTGAGGAATGAGGAAGACATAAGACTGAGGAATGAGGAAGACATAAGACTGAGGAAGACATAAGACTGAGGAATGAGGAAGACATAAGACTGAGGAATGAGGAAGACATAAGACTGAGGAATGAGGAAGACATAAGACTGAGGAATGAGGAAGACATAAGACTGAGGAAGACATAAGACTGAGGAAGACATAAGACTGAGGAAGACATAAGACTGAGGAATGAAGAAGGGATAAGACTGAGGAATGAGGAAGACATAAGACTGAGGAATGAGGAAGGTATAAGACTGATGAATGAGGAAGGGATAAGACTGAGGAATGAGGAAGACATAAGACTGAGGAATGAGGAAGACATAAGACTGAGGAATGAGGAAGGGATAAGACTAGGAATAAGGAAGG
>WNWK01027507.1:2500-26232 GCA_009830355.1 Cherax destructor | reverse complement strand
CTAACCTGAGCCTCATTATCCTCATAAAAACTCTTCACTGCTTTCAGTAACGTATCTCCTATTCCATACACCTGCAACATCTGCCACATTGCCCCCCTATCCACCCTGTCATACGCCTTTTCCAAATCCATAAATGCCACAAAAAAACCTTTACCCTTATCTAAATACTGTTCACCTATATGTTTCACTGTAAACACTTGGTCTACACACTCCCTGCATTTCCTAAAGCCCCCTTGTTCATCTGCTATCCTACTCTCCGTGTTACTCTTAATTCTTTCAGTAATAACTCTACCATACACTTTATAATTTTTGCACTCTCTTTTGTCCCCTTTGCCTTTATACAAAGGAACTATGCATGCTCTCTGCCAGTGTATAGGTACCTTACCCTCTTCCATACAGTTATTAAATAATAGCACTAACCACTACAAAACTATATCCCCACCTGCTTTTAACATTTCTATCTTTATCCCATCAATCCTAGCTACCTTACCCTTTTTCATTCTACCTACTGCTTCACGAACTTCCCCCACACTCACAACTTGCTCTATCTCATTCCTACAAGATGTTATTCCTCATTGCTTTATACACGAAATCACAGCATCCTTGTCTTCATCAACATTTAACATCTCAAAATATTCCCTCCATCTTTCCGATACCTCTAACTCTCCATTTAATAACTCTCCTCTCCTAATTTTAACTATCAAATCCATTCGTTCCCTAGGCTTCGTCAACTTATTAATCTCACTCCAAAACTTTTTCTTATTTTCAACAAAATTTGTTGATAACATCTCACCCACTCTCATTTGCTCTCTTTTTACATTGCTTCACCACTCTCTTAACCTCTCTTTTTATCTCCATATACTCTTCCCTCCTTGCGTCACTTCTTCTTTGTAAAAACCTCTCATATGCTAACTTTTTCTCCCTTACTCTCTTTACATCATCATTCCACCAATCGCTATTCTTCCCTCCCGCATCCACTTTCCTGTAACCACAAACTTCTGCTGAACACTCTAACACTACATTCTTAAACCTACATCATACATCTTCCATCCCATTGCCTACACTCTCACTAGCCCATCTATCCTCCAATAGTTGTTTATAACTTACCCTAACTGCCTCCTCTTTTTAGTTTATAAACCTTCACCTCTCTCTTACTTGCTGCTTCTATTTTCCTTGTATCTCATCTACCTTTTACTCCCACTGTACCTACAACTAAAAAGTGATCTGATATATCTGTGGCCCCTCTATAAACATGTACATCTTGAAGTCTACTCAACAGACTTTTATCTACCAACACATAGTCTAACAAACTGCTGTCACTACGCCCTACATCATATCTTGTATACTTATTCTATTTTTCTTAAAAAATGTATTACCTATAACTAAACCCCTTTCTATACAAAGTTCAGTCAAAGGTCTCCCATTATCATTTACACCTGGCACCCCAAACTTACCTACTACACCCTCTCTAAATGTTTCTCCTACTTTAGCATTTAGGTCTCCTACCACAATTACTCTCTCACTTGGTTCAAAGGTTCCTATACATTCACTTAACATCTCCCAAAATCTCTCTCTCTCCTCTACACTCCTCTCTTCTCCAGGTGCATACACGCGTGTTATGACCCACTTTTCGCATCCAACCCTTATTTTAATCCACATAATCCTTGAATTTACACATTTATATTCCCTCTTCTCCTTCCATAACTGATCCTTTAACATTATTGCTACCCCTTCCTTAGCTCTAACTCTCTCAGATACTCCTGACTTAATCCCATTTATTTCTCCCCACTGAAACTCGCCTACCCCCTTCAGCTTTGTTTCGCTTAGGACCAGGACATCCAACTGCTTTTCATTCATAACATCAGCAATCATCTCTTTCTTATCATCCGCACTACATCCACGCACATTCAAACATCACAGTTTTATAAAGTTTTTCTTCTCTTTTTTTTTTTAGTAAATGTATACAGGAAGAGGAGTTACTAGCCCATTGCTCCCGGCATTTTAGTCGCCTCATACGACACGCATGGCTTATGGAGGAAAGATTCTTTTCCAATTTCCCATGGACAATAGAGGAAATAAAGAAAAAGAACAAGAGCTATTAAGAAAAAGAAGAAAAACCTAGATGTGTGTATGTATATATATGCATGTGCATGCCTGTGTAGTGTGACCTAAGTGTAAGTAGCTAGATATACCTGTTATCCAGCGTGTTTATGAGACAGAAAAAAGACACCAGCAATCCTACCATCATGTAAAACAGTTTCAGGTTTCTGTTTCACATTCATCTGGCAGGACGGTAGTACCTCCCTGGGTGGTTGCTGTCTACCAACCTACTACCTATATATATATATATATATATATATATATATATATATATATATATATATATATATATAGGTGATATCACAATATGCAAAACAACCATGACTTCTCCCAATATCAAGGAACTATAAAATTCAAAACATCAACAGGAAGGCATGTAAAGGGGCAAGACTACACCTCACAGTCGCGTGACAACACCCGACTCTGTGAAACACACTTGATACTCTACCCAAGCATTAAGATTTTTTACTTGTCTAATGTATCATTAAATTCTTCCCAATTTTTATTAATTAAAAATGACTCCAATTTATATAAACCAAAACAAATATTCATATTATTTTCAAAACTGCTTTTTATGAAACATGATTCTATTATATTCCTGAAAATATAAACACTAAAGCAGTATAATGTGTTCCTTTATTGAGAACGTTTCGCCCAGGCAGTGGGCTTCATCAAGTCACAAACAGATCTGCCTGGATAAAAGGTACGTGAGTATTTATAGGATGGAGTCAGGTGGAGAATGCTGCATGTGACGATCTTCCGAGTAGGGTGATATAGTCTAGAACCTTGGGTAGCTTTAAAAAGAGATTGGATAAGTATACGAGTAGACCTTCTGCAGTGTTCCTCCATTCTTATGTTCTTATGTGGGATAGTGATGAAGAAGTTTCTTGGCAAGGGGCTCAGCTATGTTATAGAAGCCGTTGTTCTAGTTGAAGTTGTTGGATATACAGATAAGTGATGATTCCAGGATTTTTCGATATTGAGTGTTGTCTTCTCTGGCGATAAGTCTTGCGCTTCTGTAGTTGATTAAATGGTTGTGTGAATTTTGGTGTTGAACACAGGCATACCTTGGATCGTCAGATCTGCCTGCGTACTGGTGTTCTGAAATACGTGTTTGGAGGTCTCTCGATGTTTCGCCGACGTATAATTTGCTGCAGTCATTACAAGGGATTGTGTATACTCCTGAAGAGGATTGAAACTTGTCCTGTCTATTACTGGTAATGTCCTTGATGGTGGTGGATGTGGGGGTAGATACTTGGAATGAGGTATTGGACAAGTCACTACCGTCAAACTACCGCCCAATAAGCCTGACCTCAATTGTAGGCAAATTACTTGAGTCAATTATAGCTGATATTATTAGAAGCCATCTAGATAACCATAATTTGATTAATGATACCCAGCATGGATTCACGAGGGGCCGTTCCTGCCTATCTAATTTATTAACCTTCTTCAGTAAAGCTTTTGAGGCTGTTGATCACGATAAAGAATTCGATATTGTTTATTTAGACTTTAGTAAGGCTTTTGATAGAGTACCGCACCAGAGACTGTTAAAGAAAGTGGCAGCTCATGGCATTGGGGGAAAAGTGCTGTTATGGATCGAGTCATGGCTCACCAATAGGAAGCAGAGAGTGTGCATAAATGGGGTTAAATCCGAATGGTGACTTGTAACAAGTGGTGTTCCACAGGGATCAGTCTTAAGAACATAAGAACATAAGAAAGAAGGAACACTGCAGCAGGCCCACTGACCCATGCAAAGCAGGTCCAATTCTCCCATGCCTTAACCTAGTCAGGTCAGTCACATTCACTTAAGGAAGGAGCACGGCATCTGACCTAGTAGCACATGCTACTCAGGTCCAACTCACACCCACTCATGTATTTATCTAACTTATTTTCAAAACTACACAACGTCTTAGCTTCTATGACGGTACTTGGGAGTTTGTTCCACTCATCCACAACTCCATTAACAAACCAGCGCCTTCCTATATCCTTCCTGAATCTGAATTTTTCCGACTTAAAGCCATTGCTGCGAGTCCTGTCTTGGGCCCATTGTTATTTATAATATATATCAATGACCTTGATGAGGGAATTACTAGTGATATGAGCAAATTCGCCGACGACACGAAGATAGGTAGGATAATTGATTCAAACATAGATGTCATAGAACTTCAGGAAGATTTAGACAAACTTAATTCGTGGTCAGAAAAGTGGCAGATGCAGTTCAATGTAGATAAATGCAAGGTTCTGAAGCTCGGGAGTGTCCATAACCCAAGCACTTATAAGTTAAATAACGTAGAACTTAGCCATACAGATTGCGAGAAGGACTTGGGGGTGATGGTAAGCAGCAACCTTAAACCAAGACAGCAATGCCTAAGCGTACGTAATAAGGCAAATAGATTACTGGGATTTATATCAAGAAGTGTTAGCAACAGAAGTCCAGAGGTTATATTACAGCTTTATACATCATTAGTAAGGCCTCACCTAGATTACGCAGCTCAGTTCTGGTCTCCATATTACAGAGTGGACATGGATTCGTTAGAAAACATTCAGCGTAGAATGACTAAATTAATACATAGCATTAGAAATCTTCCTTACGAAGAAAGATTGAAGACCCTAAAATTACATTCACTTGTAAGACGTAGAATGAGGGGAGACATGATCGAGGTATACAAGTGGAAAATGGGTATTAACAAAGGGGATATAAATAAGGTCTTGAGGATATCTCTCCAAGAGAGAACCCGCAATAATGGATTCAAGTTAGATAAGTTTAGATTTAGAAAGGATATAGGAAAGTATTGGTTTGGAAATAGGGTAGTTGATGAGTGGAACAGTCTGCCTAGTAGGGTTATTGAAGCTAGGACCTTGGGTAGTTTCAAATTTAGGTTGGATAAATTCATGAGTGAGAGGGGTTGGATTTGAGTGGGACTCGCGCATGAGTGGGTAGAATTGTCAAAGCTTATTTCTTGGGTAGCATTGAAAATTGGGTTGAGCAAATATTCTGTTAGTGGGACGGATTGTGAAGGACCTGCCTAGTATGGGCCAACAGGCCTGCTGCAGTGTTCCTCCTTTCTTATGTTCTTATGTTCTTATGTAAACGTGTTTGGCAATGGAGTTGGTGGGGAGGACTATGTATCTCTTCTCGGCAGTGTCTTCTCTGGGTGTGTTGACGATGTTTAATGCCCGTCGTCTGCAGTCTCTAATGAAGTGACGAGGATAGTGAAGTTTAGAAAATAATTGCTCAATAAGGGAGCATTCTTCCTCAAGGAACTCACTGCTGCAGATTCTGAGTGTGCGCAGGAAAAAGCCTACAATTACACCACGTTTAGTTTTGGTGTCGTGGTGAGAGTAGAAGTGAAGAAGATCGTGTTGGTTGGTAGGTTTTCGATAGACTTTAAAACGAAGTTCATGGTCAGCTTTGCAGAGAAGAACATCAAGGAAAGGAAGAGTGTTGTCGACTTCTTCTTCTAGTGGGAACTGGATTGATGGCTCGACCTGGTTGAGCTTGTGTTGGAGAGCTTGAACGTTGAAGCGTCTGGGAGTTATGATGAGAATGTCATCAATGTATATTTACTTTCTTTTACTAGAGTTTGTTTTCATCATGTATGTTTTTGTAAAAGATGGCTTAATGTCTTTCGACATCGTGTTTATACAGGTGCGGTCATTAATGTGGTCCTAAGGTTTGGTCTGTCTCCCTCCCTGTCTCCCTATCTCAACTCTTGTGCTCTACTTGTCTCCCCCTCTCCCTCCCTACCCATCTCTCTACCTCCTCGCGTATTATCTACTCTTCTTTCTGTCAGTACCTAAGGTCAGTGGCCAAAAGAGGTTGTGTCTCTGCTAGGGAATATTGGTGATGTTACTGTCTGTTAACATGGCTATCTGTTAAGCCTTGAGTAGTGTTGTTAAGCCTTAGGGAGAAGAATGAGAAAATTAAAATTCGTATTTTGTATGTCGTTATCATGTCTCCCCTAACCCTCCTATTCTCCAGTGTCGTCAGGCCGATTTCCCTTAGCCTTTCTTCGTAGGACATTCCCCTTAGCTCTGGAACTAACCTTGTTGCAAACCTTTGCACTCTAATTTCTTGACGTGCTTGACCAGGTGTGGATAAGTGTTCAGTGAGGACAGCGATTAGAGCATCTGCTCTTCTAATGAAGGTATGGAAATACTCAGTGAAGGGGACTCAAATTAAATATATGGACCGAGAATTCTGTAACATGGATATGAAGGCGAGACATTTCCAGAATGCACAATTGTCTTATTTATCAGCTTGTCGATATTCTAAACTATACAAGAGGGGATAAGAGTGTTAGCCAGGTCAGTCGAATGAACCATTGCTGAGCTCAGTAAGACTTTAAACTGACATGGGTGTGTGTTGGGAACAATGGGGCCTCAGTACTAGAAAACTGCTCAGAAAACGTGATAGCTTTTAAAATAGTTATCGATGTAAGCAAGGATATTGAGCCTCAAAGAGAGCGGAGGGAGGTGAGTAATTAACTCCCTTAAAGTCTAGTGTACTAATTGTTGGAGCGCCAAAGCTAAAAAAGACTAAGGTTAATTGAATGTGCAGGAAACAAATAATATTGCAATAACCGAGATACAGCTCATTCTGAGAAAAAAATGCTTGCTGAATTCCGCACATATAAAGCTCTAAATTATTCCAGTGTGATAGTCAACTGGAAAATAGGTCGGAGTTGCAATGTATTTCAGGGAAAATTAAAACTGTTGCCTTACAAATGATATATACAGAGGAGAGAAAGAGACGGAATCTGAATAGCTGCTGTTTCACGAAGGACGTGGAAAGCTAATCACAGGTGTGATCTACACACCTCCAAACTTAGATGTTGACAACTGCACAACTCTATGGTACTAAATTGCTAAGGCATCTAGATACGAAAATGTAAACAGATAACCCTCACATTGGAGACTGACACTTATGACGACGTTTCGGTCCGATTTGTACCATTAAGTAGTCCAAGTGGGACCAAAACTTGGTTATAAATTTCCTCCTATGTGCGGATTATTTGTGAATTGTTCCAGTCACGGTATTGTGCCTTTTTATTCTTTCCGAAAATGTAATTTTAAGGAGACGATTTTAACTTTAGGGAAATTGATTGGAACAATGAGACTCACTAGTGGTAAGAACCAGAGACAAATAGATTAAAACCAAACAGGTCATTTGGCCATAAGTAACTGTTTTGAAGGGTTCTAAATTAATGTAAGGAGGAAGTTCGTAAACCAATAGGTAATCTCTTCAGCTAATCACTGCCAATGGATCTCGTTCCTAATTAGTGTACAATTACTGTAATACCCATTTACAAAGCGGGTGATCGGTCCTTATATTCAGATTATACAACAATCCGCCTAACTTCAGTTGTAGGACAGTTGATGGAATCAATAACTGCGGACGCAGTTCGAAGCCACCTTGAAAGACATAATTTGATCAACGAATCTTATTATGGTTTTGCAATGGGGTAGCCATACCTTATAAATTTCTTGACCTATACACGAAGGCATTTGAGGCGGTAGACGAAAATAAAATATGTTATGATTATGGATTTCAGCAACGCGTTTAATAGCGTTCCACAGAGGAAACTGTTCAACATAGAAGCAGCCGCGAATTAGAAAAATTAACTCCTGGATCGAGTCACGGTTCAGAGACTGCATACAAAGAGCTAAATCAGAATGGGGAACTGTTATAAGTTGTGTTCTACAGGGGTCAATACTGGGGCCCTTGTTCACAATATACATAAACGACAAAATTATATAATAGTGAAATAAGCAAGTTGCATATTATAAGTAGTATACACTACCGACAAGCTGATTAAGTAATGAGCAACACTTAGGAATCTTCATTGACGAAATATTTCTCCTGTGCTTCAGGCTTTTTCAGTCGAATACAGAGGTGATTACTATAATAGAGACAGTAAAAGTGGAGAGGTAATGAGGTGTAGCAGCTAAACATTTGTTAGCAATAGTTATGGAAGACATTCCATGCCTTAAGATTCCATGGTGATGCTGTGTCAGACAAGACATCTTATAAATGGTATCAAATCCTGATAAGTTGATAAGACACATGTAGTACCTTAATTGAGGAAAGAAGTGACTGCAATACTGGAGAGTAGAAATGTAGTAATAGCAGTTTGATGTCGACAGTCCCTTAACCTTGATGGAAAACTGTCAGTTTCTTAGCCTAAAACAGAGGCATGCGGCTAGAAATACATATACTGTCTCCCTGGCGTCCACTGGGCAGACGCTGTCTGGCGTCCACTGGGCAGACGCTGTCTGGCGTCCACTGGGCCAGACGCTGCCTGACGTCCACTGAGCCAGACGCTGCCTGGGGTCCACTGGGCCAGACGCTGCCTGGCGTCCACTGGGCCAGACGCTGCCTGGGGTCCACTGGGCCAGACGCTGCCTGGGGTCCACTGGGCCAGACGCTGCCTGACGTCCACTGAGCCAGACGCTGCCTGGGGTCCACTGAGCCAGACGCTGCCTGACGTCCACTGGGCCAGACGCTGCCTGGGGTCCACTGGGCCAGACGCTGCCTGGGGTCCACTGGGCCAGACGCTGCCTGGGGTCCACTGGGCCAGACGCTGCCTGACGTCCACTGGGCCAGACGCTGCCTGGCGTCCACTGGGCCAGATGCTGCCTGACGTCCACTGGGCCAGACGCTGCCTGATGTCCACTGGGCCAGACGCTGCCTGATGTCTACTGGGCCAGACGCTGCCTGGCGTCCACTGGGCCAGATGCTGCCTGACGCCCACTGGGCCAGACGCTGCCTGATGTCCACTGGGCCAGACGCTGCCTGATGTCCACTGGGCCAGACGCTGCCTGACGCCCACTGAGCCAGACGCTGGCCAACTCTTCAGCTCCTAATCAGTAACCAAACAGTTTTTTTTCTCCTCTCTTTTACTGCTCTTTCAAAGAGCATGTTATTGTTGAGGCGAGGGAGGGCGAAGACAGCGGCTTTGTTCGTCTTGTCTTGTGGGCGGCAACTGAGCAGCCAGCCAGCCAGTCAGGGAGGGAGGGAGGGAGGGAGGGAAGGGAGAGTGAAGGCATCAGCTGTGTTTATTAATTAACATTTTGTGGTCGGTAACTAACACAACCAAGGAAGAATGGGAGAGAGAGAAGGAAGGTAGGGTGGAAAGGGAAAGGAAGGAGGGAGAGAGAAAGTGATGCGAAAGGGGGGTATTGATATGGGAAAGAGATAGTAGAGGGGAATGGAAGTGAAAGAGAGGAAGAAAAAGGGGGAAATGTTTTTAAGAGAGAGGAGAAGGCTGGAGAGAGAGAATGGAAAGGAGAGGAAGGGGAAAAGTTGTGGGAAGATGGACGAACGAGCGGGAGAGAAGGGAAAGGAGAGGAAGGGGTAAAGATAAACGAGACCCATAGAAGTAGGAAAGAAGCAAAAGGGAAAAGAATAATGAAGGACAGAGAGGATTAAGAACAAGGATAAAAAGGACAAATAGATGACAAAAGAGAATAAGAAAAACATAGCAAGGGTGACCAGAGGGAAGGAGGACGAGAATTTATCAGGTGTTTGTGTCATACATTAAACATGAATCTATTATTCCAGTAAGACATCAGTAACCAACTTTAAAGCATGGAGGTTCATTGTCCTGTTGATCGAGCGCAGAATTCGAATAACGGGTGACTGCTAGTTTGTGATGAAGAGCTGCTAGTCAGGGTGAGGTAAGGAGCCCCAGGGTAATCTATCCTGCATTTAGAGGACGTCCTGGAACTTCTGATACTCACAAGCTTCAGGCTGATTAACATCATACTGGAGACGCCTCTGTGTTGGTGTTTAAAGCCGTAGCTGTTAGAGTGGCTAGTTTATTGTTGTTATGCAGAGTTCTGCATGACATGAAAATATACGTATACATATAGAGTGGAGAAGAGTGCCATAATTTTTATGAACTAACATAACTGTAAATAATAATGTATGAACTATGGATAAATGTCAACCATAATTTTAGAAATATGCTATGCATTTTGTGGGTACTATAAAGTAGCTTAAATTGTGTCTGGTTACGAAATCCTGCCAGGGATTTATTTTCCAACTGTGTTTTGGTTAGCTGGTAAGCTTGGCTTGGGGCAGTCACGTGAGCGCAGCATGGGTGAGAGAGGCTGGCCAGACGCCATCTACTTAAGATAAGTTTTGTAATGTTGTACTCCTTTTGTTAAGCCAACTCAAGAGATGGGCGAGACATTTTCATCATTTTTTTTTACTAAAATTTCAATGGGAATTTGTCTGTGAATTAAGCACCATTTGAAACCTAGATACTGTGTTTTTAGTGACGTTTTGCCTTACAGTTATATATAAAAAATAAAGTGCCCTATTTGATAGGGCTTAGGGCAAAACCTCTCCTACAAAATTGGTAAGACATACAATGTTCTAGTTGAAATCAGATGAAAGACGAAGAGTTTGGTTTTCGAATTACAGAGCCTTTTGAGCTTTCTGTTAATAGATTGCATTATACAAAATGTTGAAATACGTGTTATTTTTTATTTATTTGGGAAAAAAAAATCAGTAACAACAAACCGTAAAACATATCACAAACTCTCCCTGTAATTCAATAGAAGCATCATTCCTCAATAACCTACGAAAGAATCATGATGTTCTGATAAATACTCTTTGCATGAGAGGTATTATAATGTCAATAACTTATTCCTGAGATATTGATAATTATGTTTGTGTAAAAGTCTAAGGTAATGACGTGCCAAACATAAGAGCACTATAAACCCTATCCCCATGGGAAACCAGTTCACCCACTACACTCCTCACAGAAGTTGCTATGCAGTGTATTTCAAGTGAAACAATCATAAAAATCGCAATTTTGGAGGTAAAGAAAAAAGGACTAATTGCCAACATGTCCTCTTCCCAAGTGAAAGATAAAAAAAATATTTTTTAGTAAAAACATACTAAGAAATATGATAGAAACACGCTGATTACATCAATATGTTGCCAGAATTATGCACTATTTTTTGGTAAGAAAATTTTTTTCCATAATTTTTTGATTTCAATATTCTTTATCACTCAAAACGTCTCGGCCCCCCTTCCTCAAGCCATAGACACTTTTAATGCTTACCAGTAGGCTCTCTGGGGCTCTGACATGGTCAGGGCTCGTTTAGTTGAGTGAGAGCTGGTGAATTTGGCTAACATGTTTTTAGCAGGAGAGTAGAGTAGTGTATGGTGTCCTGCCTGCCGCCTCTTCATGCATCTGGTTTTAGGTGTTTCAGCCACAAGAGAGAGATGGGTGTAGATTTAATGAGTGTATATAGTGTTATCTTAAATGTATATTTTTCTAATGAGGAATTTTCCCTGAACCCTCTGATAACCAACCCATTCATGTGTTAAATACTGGTTTAGCGCTTTCTCTGTAAATCACCTGTAAAATCACCTGTAAAACTAGGCCAGGGAGGCCTAGTTTTACAGGTGATTTGTGTAACTTTTACCTTTTGCCATTAGACAAGGCATTAGGCCTCAGGTAATCCCACTTTCTGCGTAACAATTGTGCACCAGCCGGAGTGGCTAGTTTATTGTGCACCTACTACTCATCCTTTGAGCAATAGCGCAAAAAAAATAAAAGCAGGAATACAGAGGTCACAATGGGTTTTTGTCAAACCTCACTGAGCATTGTTACATGACTAGAAACAAATATTAACCATTTCATGTTTTACAATTGTTTCACATAGTTGTTCACAGTACAGTAAGGAATACAATCTCAAAAAAATTATATCTTATTACCAATAAAAGAATAGTCATAACTGGGTTGCAATCTCTATAAAAACAGTTCAGATGTTTAGTCGATGCAAAAGGGTAAGGGATGAAAACAGGCCTGGATTGCTTGCAATCTCTGTGGTCAATGGTCCCATGGTATATGCAGGGATTTTCAACCAGTGACAACACTTGACATAAACTCAGATAGATGTTTTTGGGTCTTCCCAAACGAGATACACCTGTATGAGAAAATTACATCTATATTAAAAGACAAGAACACCAATAAAAGATCCTTCTTGAAAGACATGTCACCATGGTATGACAGCTGGGAAAATAAGATGGGTGGGTTGGACGGGGCTGTCTTGAACAACAGTGCTCCTGAGGGTGCTAGTGTTGTCCTGGATGACAGTGCTCCTGAGGGTGCTAGTGTTGTCCTGGAGGACAGTGCTCCTGAGGGTGCTAGTGTTGTCCTGGAGGACAGTGCTCCTGAGGGTGCTAGTGTTGTCCTGGAGGACAGTGCTCCCGAGGGTGCTAGTGTTGTCCTGGAGGACAGTGCTCCTGAGGGTGCTAGTGTTGTCCTGGAGGACAGTGCTCCTGAGGGTGCTAGTGTTGTCCTGGAGGACAGTGCTCCTGAGGGTGCTAGTGTTGTCCTGGAGGACAGTGCTCCTGAGGGTGCTAGTGATGTCCTGAAGGACAGTGAACCAAAAGGAGACACTGGCCCTGGTGATGAAACAAATAAAGACAATGCTATTCAATTCACAGAGGTACAAAATAGCGATACTGCTGGAGATGGAACAAAAGGGGATGATGCCTCAGGGAACAGTGTCGACACATTACCAGCAAAACCTGGTAGAAGCAGTGATGTCCATACAGGGGGGATAGATAGGGAGGAAACAGAAAAAAATGCACCAGCAGCGAACGCAGCTACAATGAATCCTAGCAAACGGAAATCCAATCTATGCAAATGCCTTGGGTATCTGCAGGCACGTTATTTCTGGTAAAACAGGTGGGACATGCACCTTTGACCACCCCAAAAAATGCCGCACCCACATGGCAACAGGAGATTGCAACTTCCCCTCCTGTAACTTATTTCACGCAATAAATGCGTCACTCATCAATCCATGAAAGAAAATTCTACAATGCATACTGCCAGGCACATAATCTAAAGGGGACAAGAAGACACAGACCAGCCAGACTATGGGAAAGAAAAGAGGGGAGCCACAATCCCTCCAGGGACGTAGTTTTTTTTAGGGCCAGGAGGGAAAAAAGACTGGCAAGAAATGACAATAATCCTACACCAACTGAAAACACTTATGGAGCAGATTCACGGACACTGGCCTCCACTCCAGAACAACAGATATTAGAGCCAGCAAATAAAAAACCCTAAATTCCACCAATATAACGACATTTGTCTTTGCAAGCATACAGGGTGTAAAGCCGTCAAAAAACAACAAAATTCCTTACATCAAGGGACTGCTCATGGAGTCAAATGCAATGTTTGCAGCATTCACAGAGACCCATATTAAGGATCATTATGACAACGAAATGTGGATCTCAGGTTATAACCTATTCAGATGCGACAGACTAAACAGGCAACAAGGGAGGGGGGGGGGTTGACCTGTACGTCACAGAGTCGCTCATTTGCTCAGAACTACTAAACACCTCAAATGATGTGGTTGAAGTTTTGGCGGTAAAGTTGATAACCAAAACCTCGTCATTGTGGTGGTATACAAGCCTCCAGAAGCAACTTCCCAGCAATTCCAGGAGCAGCTTTTGAAAATTGACCACTGTCTAGAAAATCTCCCAACTCCTGCCCCAAACATCTTATTACTAGGAGATTTCAACTTGAGATACCTAAAATGGAGGAGTATAGCAAACAATGCTTTAGCAGAGATCACCCCAGAAGGAAGCGCAGATGAAAATTCACACACACACGAACTATTAAATCTCTGCGCCAAATTCACCTTAAACCAGCAAATATTAGAGCATACAAGACTAGAAAATACGCTAGACCTCATCTTCACTAAACAACGACGATCTGATACGGAATATAACCGTATCAAAGACAATACACTCAGATCACAACATAATAGAGGTACAGACATGTATGTACAGGGCTCCTGACCAGCAAAATGTGATCAGTCAGAAGGTCTCTTCACAAAATTCAATTTTAATAACAAAAACATACAATGGAATCAAGTCAACCATGTCCTAAAGGAAACAAGCTGGGAAGATATCCTAAACAACACGGATCCGAACAGTTGCCTAGAAAAAGTGAACTCTGTGGTTCTTGAGATCTGCTCAAGACACATTCCATTAAGAAAAAGAAGATGTAAACTAGAAAGAGAGAGACGCTCCCTATACAGACGAAGGCGAAGAGTCAAAGAGCTGCTGAGAGGGGCCAATATATCTGAAATACGTAGAGAGGCACTGGTCAATGAAATTGCAAATATCGAACTTAAACTGAAGAAATCTTACAGGAGACAAGAATCTCAGGAAGAACTAAAAGCCATAAAGGAAATTGAAAAAAAAAAATACTTCTTCTCTTATACCAAATCTAAGGGAAAAACAACATCTAGTATTGGGCCTCTGCTTAGGCGGAATGGGACATACACAGATGCCAGCCAAGAAATGAGTGAGATATTAAAGTCCCAATACAACTCAGTGTTCAGCGAGCCGCTGCCCAGAATAAGGGTCGACAATCCAAATGAATTCTTTATGAACGAAACGCAAAATTTGGTAATCTAAAAAATCTCGGATATTATTCTAACACCACAAGACTTTGAAAAGGCAATAAATGACATGCCTATGCACTCTGCCCCAGGCCCAGACTCATGGAACTCCGTGTTCATCAAGAGGGAGCATGGACACAGGGATCATCCCACACACACTAAAAACAACAGACATTGCCCCACTCCACAAGGGGGCAGTAAAGCAATTGCAAAGAACTACAGACCGATAGCACTAACATTCCATATCATATAAATCTTTGAGAGGGTTCTAAGAAGCAAGATCGCCAACCACCTAGATACCCATCAATTACACAACCCAGGGCAACACGGGTTTAGAGCAAGTCGCTCCTTTCTGTCCCAGCTCCTGGACCACTGTGACAGGGTCCTGGATGCTGTTGAGGATAAAGAAAATACAGATGTAGTATACACAGACTTTGCAAAAGCTTTCGACAAGTGTGACCATGGCGTAATAGCACACAAAATACGTGATAAAGGAATGACAGGAAAAGTTGGTAGATGGATCTATAACTCCCTGACAAATAGAACACAAAGAGTAATAGTAAACAGAGTAAAGTCCCAGGCAGCCACGGTGAAAAGCTCTGTTCCACAAGGCACAGTACTCGCTCCCATTCTATTCCTCATCCTCATTTCTGACATAGACAGGGATGTAAGCTATAGCTCCGTGTCTTCCTTTGCGGATGACACCCGGATTGTCATGGCAGTGACCTCCATTGATGACACTGCAAAACTCCAAGCGGACATCAACCAAATCTTCAAATGGGCCACTCAAAACAATATGAAGTTCAACGAGGAGAAATTTCAACTACTCAGATATGGAAAACTTGGGTAAATAAAAAATGTATCAAGGTATACGACAAATTCTAACCACACAATAGAGCGAGAAAGAAATGTGAAGGACTTGGGAGTGATAATGTCAGAAGATCTCGCCTTTAAAGACCACAACAATGTATCTACCTCATCGGCTAGGAAAATGATAGGATGGATAATGAGAAGCTTCTAAACTAGGGACGCCAAGCCCATGAAGACACTCTTCAAATCACTTGTTCTCTCTAGGCTGGAATACTGCTGTACACTAACAGCCCCCTTCAAGGCTGGCGACATTGCAGACCTGGAGAGTGTACAAAGAACTTTCACAGCACACATAAGTAGGATAAAGCACCTAAATTACTGGGAACTGTTGAAGGTCCTTGATCTGTATTCCCTGAAACGCAGGCGAGAGAGATACATGATAATATACACTTGGAAGGTCCTGGAGGGATTGGTACCAAATCTGCACACGAAAATCACTCCCTATGAAAGCAGAAGACTCGGCAGAAGATGCAACATTTTCCCGATGAAAAGCAGGGGCGCCACGAGTACACTGAGACAACACCATAAGTGTCCTGGGTCCAAGACTGTTCAACTGCTTCCCAGCATACATTAGGGGGATTACCAATAGACCCCTGGCTCTCTTCAAGAAGGCACTAGACAGGCACCTAAAGTCAGTACCTGACCAACCGGGCTGTGGTTCGTACGTCAGTTTGCGTGCGGCCGACAGTAACAGACTGGTTGATCAGACCCTGATCCACCATGAGGCCTGGTCTCAGACCTGGCCGCGGGGGCGTTGACCCCCGTAACCCTCTCCAGGTAAACTTCAGGTAAACCCTAAAGAATTGAAATATCGTATCATTAACAATGAGTTGTTTTGCCATATCCTGAAAGGTTTGCATGGAGGTGTTTCTGAAAGGTTGGATGTTTGGACACTAAGATATAATGCTCTAGTGTGTGGCCCTGTCTCTGTCCACACACTGCATTTTATGTCCCTGACATCTCCATACAGTGGTTGACCTGGCAAGCACCAGACGCGCCTGGCCCAAGGTTGGACCCTGGCAGTAGAAAAACATTCGGAACTTATCAAAGGTAGCCTATATCAAAGGCACCGTACTTCCAGATACTTATAGCCTAGCACTAGTCTACAGTAACATCTTGCAATCTACTGACCTTGTTACTTTCTCGATATGTTTAACTTGACACATTTCATTATGATGGATAATGGATCTGCTAACTCCCATCTGCCCTGTTCTCATGCTTAAGCTCTTTCAACCCATACACATCGTGGTATTTGGTAAAATTACTGTATATAGTGGAAATAATTACACATAAGTTTGGTAGTGAGAATATACAGTATAGTAAATTAAAAACATAACATCTAGTGAATACTTTGTTCCTCATATTGACTGTACTGACACTGGTATCTTACAAGGTCAGGTACAACAGTCCTTTGAGATTAACAGTATTCATAATAGTGTTACCTAAGTGTTGTAATACCGGAGAACTGATAAAATAAGAACTGAGACTAAGTGGAGAAACAACGATACAAGAAACATCAAAAGGAAAGAGTAAAGATTATTAATAGAAGAAAGAATCTCAAATAAAAAAGAGAAATATAAGAAAATAAAGAACGCATGTAAAAGGAAGAGAGAGGAAAGGAGAAAGAGATAGAGAGAGAGACGAGAGAGGCAGGCAATTTGTACCATGTGAGGCAGCTTAAATATTCACTCAAGTAGAGACAATGATGTACATTACTAACCTACACTTTGGAGAGAAAACTTTAGCCGACGTTTCAGTCCGTAGAGAACCTTTCATGTACTCGTGACAGGATCATTTGAGACTTGTATAAACAAATAAATGTATTTGTCAGATTTACACAATAAAAATTCATGTGTATTGACGTCAATAATTATTGTATTCAAGTGGCTTTGTTTCCTAACCTTCATATATAAAAATCGACATCAAGGTTTACATATTTTATTTCTCAGGTTAAGAAGTCATTCAAGTTTCAAGTGACCCCATATACACAAACACCTTAACTGATGGTATGAACTTGCTGTACCACCAGCGATAACCACTTCTCACCTACACCCAACCACCACTCAGGGTAGGAATTTTCCAATCACCACTGACTGGAGGAACACCTTACCTATACCAGCTAACACCACTCATAATAGGAACCTCCCACATATTCCAAAAAACACCACTCGTGAAAGGAAACCCTCCATGTATGCCCTCCATGCATGCCCTCCATGTATGCCCTCCATCACGACTCAGGAAATTAACCTACCATCGCTACCAATTATATAGTACGTTGTTCCCATCAGTGCCTATCACCACTTATTTTAGAAACCTCTTAGCTATACCAACTATCCCACTACCATCATGACTCATGGTAGGATGCTCCCACCACCACCACTTCTGCTCATGGTAGGATATTCACACCACCACTACTGCTCATGGTAGGATGCTCCCACCTGTTTCCACCACCACCTCCACTCATAGTAGGATGCTCCCACCTGTTCCCACCTGTTCCCACCACCACCATTCATGGTAGGATGCTCTCATCTGTTCCCACTACCACCACTCATGGTAGGATGCTCCCACCTGTTCCCACTACCACCACTCATGATAGGATGCTCCCACCTGTTCCCACTACCACCACTCATGATAGTATGCTCCCACCTTTTCCCACTACTACCATTCATGGTAGGATGCTCCCACCTGTTCCCACTTCCACCACTCATGTTAAGATGCTCCCACCTGTTCCCACAACCACCACTACTCATGGTATGAGGCTACCTCTTGTTCCCACTATTACCACTCATAGTAGGAAGCTCCCACCTGTTACCACCACCACCACTCATGGTAGGATGCACCCACCTATTCCCACTACCACCATTCATGGTAGGATGCTCCCACCTGTTCCCACTACCACCACTCATGATAGGATGCTCCCACTCTTTCCCACTACCACCACTCATGGTAGGATGTTCCCACCTGTTCCCACTACCACCACTCATGATAGGATGCTCCCACCTGTTCTCACCACCACCACCACTCATGGTAGGATGCTCCCACCTGTTCCCACAACCACCACTACTCATGGTAGGAGGCTACCACTTGTTCCCACTATTACCACTCATAGTAGGAGGCTCCCACCTGTTACCACCACCACCACTCATGGTAGGAGGCTCCCACCTGTTACCATCGCCATCACTCATGGTAGGATGCTCCCACCTGTTCCCACTACCACCACTCATGATAGGATGCTCCCACTCTTTCCCACTACCACACTCATGGTAGGATGTTCCCACCTGTTCCCACACCACCACTCATGATAGGATGCTCCCACCTGTTCTCACAACCACCACCACTCATGGTAGGATGCTCCCACCTGTTCCCACAACCACCACTACTCGTGGTAGGAGGCTCCACTTGTTCTCCACATTCCACTCATGGTAGGAGCTCCCACCTGTTACCACCACCACACTCATGGTAGGAGGCTCCCACCTGTTCCACGCATCACTCATGGTAGGATGCTCCCACCTGTTCCCACACCACCACTACTCATGGTAGGAGGCTCCCACTTGTTCCCACTATTACCACTCATAGTAGGAGGCTCCCACCTGTTACCACCACCACCACTCATGGTAGGAGGCTCCCACCTGTTACCATCGCCAACACTCATGGTAGGAGGTTCCCACCTGTTCCCACAACCACCACTCATGGTAGGATGCACCCACCTGTTCCCACAACCACTACTCATGGTAGGATGCACCCACCTGTTCCCACAACCACCACTCATGGTAGGATGCACCCACCTGTTCTCACCACCAACCACCACCACTCATGGTAGGATGCACCCATCTGTTCTCACCACCACCACCACCACTCATGATAGGATGTTCCCACTCTTTCCCACTACCACCACTCATGGTAGGATGTTCCCACCTGTTCCCACTACCACCACTCATGATAGGATGCTCCCACCTGTTCTCACCACCACCATCACTCATGGTAGGATGCACCCACCTGTTCCCACCAACACCTTAACTCATATCACACTTATTCTACAAGCCTACAACCCTACATAGTTTATCTATAAATTTTCCACACGCAGCTCTTTCAATTAGCATCCATTGTCTCGCGTTCCATCCCAATCAATGTTTTCAGATTGCCATGTATATTCTCTTAACAAGACCTTTGCATTTTTTCATTCTGTACACACCTACTCGCCCCACCACCACCATCAAGAGAACACAAATTCTACTTTCTCCACTCGCTCTTGACAGGTCTGTCTGAGAGAGAGAGAGAGAGAGAGAGAGAGAGAGAGAGAGAGAGAGAGAGAGAGAGAGAGAGAGAGAGAGAGAGAGAGATAGAGAGAGAGAAACAAAAAGAATTGAGTGCGCACGTATTGCCGAGAGCAATATAGCGAGAGGGCAGTAAAGGACCCTGATGGTCCATTACTATTTCTGGGTTTCGGGACTGGGAATGTGGTGTATGTCACCATAATTCCAACCATTCTAAAGTATGACAAGTGTACATGACAAGCATGCAACCTTCATTGCTCTGATACTACATATAAGCATAATACACTAAAAGTATTGCAATACCGTATTTCAGGAAGAAGCCCATTGAGAGAATGGCTTAACTGGTGTGCAGAACAAGCCACATGGTGATTGGAATCTTTAGAAAAGATCTTTCGCACTCTCTGTTCGTCGTCGGGAGCTATGTAATGTTGCAAGACAGAAGAGTCGAGTGTTGATTACAAGTTCACATAATGTGAAATGTAAACATCATTTTTCCTCCCAAAAGTATTCAGTACAAAAAACTATACGTGTCTGTTTTATATAAATTGTTGTATGGCTACGTGAATGAAAATATTAATAATTATGAACGTCTGCAGAAAACGATTGAATACCACTGTGTCTGCTCTGGCTTGGACCAGTAGTGATGATTTCACTGTGTCTGCTCTGGCTTGGACCAGTAGTGTTAAGCTCACTGTGTCTGGCTCGCCATACCACATGAAAATCATACGAGTCTTCAACAATGTTACTGAATTTTTGTCATCCATAGGATAATGTGTGAATTCAATTAGCATTAAATTTTGAATTTTCTTTGTTTAAGCCTACCCCAATTAATGTAGATAACAGGCCATGAGTACCATGCCCTCATCTTTCTAATCAAATTCATTTATCTTCCACATTTAATAAATAAAAAGATATATGCGTCTGCAATTGTATATTTCTCATTTCAGTTTTGAATTTGTCACTTTTTGATGTAATAGGTCTAAATTTACTAGGGTGATAGGAATTTACTATTTCAGGGAGAAATACTTTACTTGCCCTTCTCAAATGTGTTGACAAGTGGCCAGCAAACACAATGCGGAATTGACCGAAGCTCATTTGGCGATATTTTAACATCTTTCAATTTCCAATTGTCCAGACTGAGAGCAGACATCATGTCGGATACTTTCTTTTTTTTTTTTTTGCTCTACGCAAATCTCCAGCTTCAGCGGGAAGCCCCCGATGCCTACGCTTTTCATCAACCAACTTTACCGATTGCCGGGCAAACAAATCCAACCAAAATTCCTGTAGTTATTCATCAGTTACCAAACGAGCAGCGTCCACAGAGTGAGAGTCCCATGTGCCATTCAATATTTTCTTTCCATGCTTCGACCGATCTGTCTTTGTCTTCGCCTTCTTGACGAGAGGCTTCTCGTGTATTCCTGTTACCAGGCCGACGATCCTCAGATAACTCACTAAAATGACCATTTTTTTTAGTATATAATGCATCTAGTGAGAAATTAATACTTTCTATATTTCTGAAAGACCCATTCTCCCTCAAATTTTATCAGGTTTTCTTTCGAAATATTTCCAGTAGGGGACAAGTTTCTGCTTGATGTGTTTCTTAGGATGAGTAAG
The DNA here is from genome assembly GCA_009830355.1 of Cherax destructor. Classification (NCBI taxonomy): domain Eukaryota; kingdom Metazoa; phylum Arthropoda; class Malacostraca; order Decapoda; family Parastacidae; genus Cherax; species Cherax destructor. The sequence goes on along the minus strand of WNWK01027507.1, from coordinate 4,933 downwards.
AAGGTACGTGGGCTAGAATATCAGTATTACCTATTATGTGTCGAGGTCTTTTATAAGATGGCTTCAAGTTTATATGTTCCTCGATTTGCAAACACTCCGGGAATAGTGTTAGTGTGGTGGGAGAGGCCGGGTCCATGATTAAAGTAGAGCGAGAGGTCAGACACACCAGAGAACAGGGAGACACCGGGTTCAGGCAACAATGATTGTCCAATGGAGATTCTGGGATTCGAGGTATAAGATGGCACCCTGGGATCAGTAAAGGTTGTCTCATTAATTTTGGGATCTAGGAAAGTGAGTCTGTCTTTGTTCTCATTTTAGGGTTTTGGTCTCCTTATGTAATCCTTAATTTTTGTTGTATCTACCATCAATAAGTTTTCCTCTTCTTGGTTACCGATTTGTCTTCATGTTTCCTTATTCGTTTGTCTTTATTCATTTTTTTTTTAATTTCTTTCAGAGACCAGTTTTTATTTTCCCATTCCCTCATGCGATACGTAATGCAAAAATCGTTGATTGATTTTACGATCATACTGATTTGTCTTTTTCTTAACTATTTTCATTTTTGTGTATTTTTCCTTCTCCATTCCCATGAAAATAACTGTTATGAGTCGACGCTTTAATTCAATAAATTTAATACTCTTTTGTGTTTAAAAACTTATTATGCTTGTCACTGATTTTTTTTTTTTTTTTTTTTTTGTGAACTTTCAACATTTTTAATTCTTTTCTATACCGCAGTCGCAAAGATTTATGTTGAATTTACATTTTTTTTCCATTCATTTACTTTTCTATATTTCAAGTTATATAGAAGTTTTCTCACGTCTTTCATTGTTAATTTATAAATTCTTTCAGCTTTTTCATGATTTATCCAGCTGACTTTTTCATCAATATCATCTTAAGCAAAGTCATTATCAACATTATTCTCATCATTTAGTTTAACCTTTGTTACATTTTGCATATAAAATCTCAAGGATAATTTTAAACACTTTTAGAGAGATTTTTATTTTGCTTTGGTTGATTTGCTTGTCATATTTGCATATTTACAAAACGTTTAACAGGTTGTTATAGGCACGCACGCACGCAGATATGTGCGTGTGTGCGTACTCACCTAATTGTGGTTACAGGGGTCGAGTCATAGTTCCTGGCCCCGCCTCTTCACTGGTCGTTACTAGGTCCCTTTATTTCATACCTCATTTTAAAACTATGCATGGTCCCTGTCTCCACTACGTCACTTTCCAGACTATTCCACTTAATGACAACTCTATGGCTGAAGAAATACTTCCTAACATCTCTAACTCATCTGAGTCTTCAACTTCCAATTGTGACCCCTTGTTTCTGTGTCCCATCTCTGAAACATTCTGTTTCTGTCCACCTTGTCAATTCCTCTCAATATTTTATATGTCGTTATCATGTCCTTTCCCTATTCCTCCTGTCCTCCAGTGTTGTCAGGCCGATTTCCCTTAACCTTTCCTCGTAGGACATGCCCCTTAGCTCCGGGACTAGTCTTGTTTCAAGCCTTTGCATTTTCTCTAATTTCTTGACGTGCTTGACCTGGTGTGGGTTCTAAACTGGTGCTGCATACTCCAATATGGGCCTGACGTACACGGTGCACAGAGTCTTGAATAATTCCTGAGGTATCGGAACCGTATTCTTAGGTTTGCTAGGCGCCCATAAGCTGCAGCAGTTATCTGGTTGATGTGCGCTTCAGGAGGTGTGCTCGTTATTATACTCACATCAAGATCCTTTACCTTGAATGAGGTTTGCAGTCTTTGGTCCCCTAGCCTGTACACTGTCTGCAGTGTTTTTTGCCCTTCCCCGATCTTCATGACTTTGCATTTGGTGGGGTTAAATTCCAGGAGCCAGTTGCTGGACCAGGCTTAGAGCCTGTCTAGGTCTCTTTGTAGTCCTTTCTGATCCTCATCTCATTTTATTCTCCTCATTAACGTCACATCATTTGCAAACAGGGACACTTCTGAGTCAATCCCTTCCGGCACGTCATTCACATATACCAGAAACAGCACCGGATTATGAAATAACCGCTGTGGAGCCCCGCTCGTCACAGGCACTCACTCTGACACCTCGTCACGTACCATGACTCGTTGTTGCCTCCATATCATGTATTCTCTGATCCATTGCAGTGCCTTTCCTGTTATATCTGCTGATCTTCTGGCTTTTTGCACTAATCTCTTGTGTGGAACTGTGTTGAAAGCCTTCTTACAGTCCAAGAAAATTCAATTTATCCACCTCCCTCCCTCCCTCTCTCTCTCTCTCTCTCTCTCTCTCTCTCTCTCTCTCTCTCTCTCTCTCTCTGTCTGTCTTACTTCCGCTACCTTGTCATAAAACTCCAGTAGGTTTGTGATGAGGATTTCCCTTGCCTGAAATCGTGATGGTTGTCGTGTATAAGCTTGTTCCTTTCCAGGTGCTCCACTACCCGTATGG
>WNWK01027506.1:0-26233 GCA_009830355.1 Cherax destructor | reverse complement strand
GTGCCCCACCATTCTTTTCCTGATTTTTCTCCAGGACTTTGCACACTATACAGTAAGTGACCCCGGTCTATAGTTTAGTCCCTCTTTTCTGTTTTTTTTTTTTAAAAGATGGGGACTACGTTGGCCTTCTTCCATACCTCAGGAAACTGCCCAGTTTCAAGGGATGTGTTGAATATTATGGTAAGTGGCACACTCGGTACCTCAGCTCCTTCCCGAAGAACCCACGGGGAGATATTGTCCGGACCCATCGCCTTTGAGGTATCGAGGTCACTGAGTAACTGCTTCACCTCCTCCTCAGTTGTGTGTACGCCCTCTAGCACTTGATACATCCCTTGTTGGTGACGCACCCCGTCCTGTCTACCCAGCTGCCTTCCTTCCTCCACTGTGAATACTTCCTTAAACCTCAAGTTGAGCTCCTCACATACCTCTTGATCGTTACTTGTGAGTTCCCCATCTTCTCTCCTCAGCCTTATCACCTGGCCCTTGACTGTTGTCTTCCTTCTGATGTGACTGTACATCAGTTTCGGGTCGGACTTAACTTTCGATGCTATGTCGTTTTCGTACTGTTTCTGGGCCTCCCTCCGTGTGTGTGTGTGTGTGTGTGTGTGTGTGTGTGTGCGCCGGTAGATATAAATGTGTTTGTACATGTGAGGGTACGTGCGCGTACATTCATGAATATGTATAGGAGAGTAACTTAGATATATTTTTTCCACTCTGCATCTCTGTATCAACAATATGTTTTCTTTGTTTCTCTCATCTCTTCCTCTTCTTCTAGATATAGTAAGTTTATTTATTTACAGGTACACGTAAGTGCAATTATCATATGTAGAGTAAATTACCTAAGATAACCTACGTTCTTCTTATTTCGCAAACAATAGTGGTGTTAAAAATAATAAAAAGTACCCAGGAAAAACAAAACTCTTCGTGGTCAGCCGTAGTTGAGATTCATATGTGATAACCGTAGCAAAAGTGGAGTGGAAATTGTTGTGTCGTAGAGGTGCGAGTGTGTGTGTGCGAGCTGCTGTCAATGTTGATGCCAGAGTCGCATTGTGGAATCCTGTTAGTTGATCCAGTTTGGCCGTCCAGTTTAATTTTCTCCTGGATTAAAAAAATATTGAAACCATGTGGCGTTGTTTTTCATTTTCTGGAAAGCCCCAAAAAACACCGTTGAGTCTCTGGTAGCGTCCAGTAGGTGCTGCCCCTGCTTTCTACCTGCTGCCGGTTCTTTGTAATTGAGAGGCAGGGAACCAGGAACAGAGACTCGTCCCCTGCAACCAAGACTGTGAGAGTACAAATATGTGAGTATTATCATAATAACATTGCTCTGTAAAAGGTTGTATCAAGAGTTGAGATTAAACCATTGCAACCATTGTTAAGTGAGTACATATAATTCCAATTACCCTTTAACTAACTTAGTCTTAAAGTAATTCTAAACAAGAAAATGTTTGCTGAATCTAGATCGATGTTGCCGCCCCTTCTGTGCCAACTATGTTCTCCGTTTGCCTTTACAGCAACACAGATTCAGAGTTAACATCAATATTTCTGCACTCATGACTCACAAAATCGTAATAACACGATTACAAACGAATCGCACAAAGGATGGGATTTGAACCTAGGCGAGTGAGTCGTAAAAATTCAGGCCAGTGCGTAAGTCACTGGAGTTTCACGATGGGTTCGAACCACACCCGTTCCGCGATTTGTTTACACAGCTCATCCTTGCAAATTCTATGTGAATTTCTCACATACGGTTTGCTGCCAGTTTGTCGATTTTCGTTATTTAGGTTGTCTTCCATCAATAAAAAGTAAGTTATTATAGAGGTGAGCAGACGACTGGGTACCCAGTGAGCGCAGAAAATTATGTGAGATTTTTCACTGTTAAAAGAGCCTTCTTCAGTCACCCATATGACTGTCTTTGTAGCAGTGAAATGCTGTTTGTTATTAAGAGGACAAGTTGCAATGGATTGCGGTGATGTGAATGTTTACATGGGAGGCAGAAGAGGCAGCGAGCCAAAAATACATAACATAGACACGTGAAACACCGTAAAAGTTTTATAGCACCATAGTAACGTCTCGCTCAGTTAGAGGTTTATCAAGTTACAACTTCATTATGCTCTAACTTAATCAGGTCATTACTTAAAAGAGCTCTCCTTGAGCGAAACGTTGTTATAATGAAGGCGTACTCTGTTTTTAGTGCGTTCATCACCGAAATGTTAGTTTGAACATTGTTCACGCACAAGCAGGTAGCGAGCCTCTGACACTCATTGCCAGGACTGACCCTCCTTGGTTTAGCGCTTCACATACAGTGTAATAAATAAAAATCAATTGGCATTAACACTTGGGGTACGTAACCAAAATTTTTATTTTAAGGAATCTCCAATAATTGTATTTCTCACTTTTATCTTCATCACTTAACCACCTCTCTCCACACCTATTTAGAAAGTCCTATAGAGCTCTGCAGATCTCTAGCCTGAGCGATAGTCAACAAAAGCGATTTGTTCTGCATCTTTTGTCTTTCCTCAATTGAAAAATACTTAAATATTTTCTCCCATTTGCTTTTTTTGAGTTTAGAATAATCTTCATTTCCTCACGCCTAGTCATTTGAAAGTCACCACAGACCATCATATTAGATTTTATATAGATTTGTCATTTGTTATTTATTTATTTATTTACGGTTTGCGGAACAAATTTCGATTAATGTTATTAGCGAAGGTTAGACCGTCCTCTATAAATAAAAATAAATTACCAGTTATGCCACAAAGGCAATACATGACATACATGTATAAGACTTAAATGTTCTGAAGCGCTGACAGAAAACGGATCCCACTGAGCACGGTCGAAAGATTTATGTTGGATATTAACTGTTCAAGCCTGGCTTTCCAGGCATCCATTTGACCGTCTTAGTAACAGTGAGATAATGTCAAGCCTCATCTTATTCAACACTGTTTTGCACTGATAGGTAAGACACGTAATAATTGGGTATCTTTATTCCGAAACGTTTCTCCTACACGGTAGGCTTCTTCATTCGAGTACAGAGCACAGCCTACTGTGTAGGTGAAACGTTTTCGGAATAAAGATACTTAACTGTTGCACATGTCTTACTCATCTACATGTCGGTATTGTATATCATTATCATATTCACAAGGTTTTGAACTGCGAGAAAAACTTAATATAATTTCCCAAATGAGCGAAAATTATTTCTACCTGTTGCTTGAAGGCTGTTTGGAGAATATATAAAATATTTTAGGCACTATTACAACCTCAGGTTCTCAAGGCCTGTTATCCTGAGTGTAAAAGGGAGCTTGGAGCAAAGTAAACACAGTAGAAAAACTTTGAATTATATTTTCCTTCACCAAGTATGTATAGATTTATTCAAGTATGTACAATATATACAGCGGAATAGGTATTAGTGAACGCCACAGTAGTCAAGGCAAAACAGCAGCCAAGAGACAACCAGCACAGAATGGAAATGACAATGGTAAAATGTGCGTGGCAACCACGTCACCTTTACAATTGCCAGATCCACATTATGATTGGCTGAACCTAGGTGCTGATCTGATGATGGGGCCCCGATCGTCAGATCCTTAGCGACCTGGTTCGCTGGTTGGCAAGGCAGCCTAAATGGGTGTGTTAACATGCTCCGAATAAGGTGACGTACTCTTTGCATGCAACAGGCACTATATATGCAAGTTGTATATAAATATTATACCCAATATAGAGTTGAATATAATACCCAATATAGCTGTTTTTTGGGGATACTAAACTATCTTTTCAAATTTTATTTCGAGGGAAATTTGCCTGGTTTTTATACATAGTTAAAAAATAACCTAACTTAATAACTTAACCAAACCTAGGTTAACTTATCCTACCGTGGCTTATTCTACTGTAACCTACTGTAACTTAACCTAACGAAACTTTTCCTAACGTAACTTATCCTAGCCTAGCCTAACCAATCCACTCAGCTTCCTCACCTTCATTCACCTTTCTCTTCTTCCTCACCTTCACTCATCTTCGCTCACTTTCGTTCACCTTCACTCATCTTCCTCACTTTCACTCACTTTCCTTACCTTCCTCACCTTCTGCAACTTCACTCTCCTTACATTCCTCACCTTCCTCAAATTCACTCACCTTCTTCACTTTCATTCACCTTCTTCACTTTCATCTTCACCCACCTTTACTCATCTTCACTCTTATATTACACACCCACAAAATAATCTTCGCATCCTAACTTTACCTACCATACAAAGTTAACATATTGGAATCACTTGTCTGGTCAAGTTTCTCTACACAGTGGAAACTTTTACAAACAAAAAAATAGAGCTCATTTTTTATTTCTAAATTTGAAAAAAAATGCATAAAAATTAGCTCATAGATGTCAACAAAAGTGTCACCAACACATCTTCCATAAGCCGCATATTATTCTGTTTAATTTAACCATTTCACTGAAGGAACACTTACCTTAACAAGCTTTTACACTACGCACTTTCGAATATTTTCCTCAATGGTATTTTTATTTATTTATTTTTTCAAATACATATTCCACAGAACAGTTTCATTTCAATCTTATTAAAATAAACACACATAAGTACACACATGCACGCACACTTGAGCGCCCGTGTACACATACGGCGTTCGATAGAGTACTCCGCAAGAGATGTCAGAATGGGCGAGTGTGACGAGTGGGGCTCCACGAGAGTCAGTACTTGAACCAAAACTGTTTTATTGTGTTTAGACTAATTAGAAAAATATCAACAGAAGTAGACCAGGAAAGCCTATAAATACATCTGGACAAGCTGCAGGATTGGACTAACAAGTGGCTATTGGAATTTAACTCCAGCAAATGAAAAGTTATGAAAATCGAAGAAAGGCAAAGACGTCCGGAAACAATGTAACTTGGGGTACAAAGGTTGCAAACTTCCCTGAAAGAGGAGGACCTCCGGGTGAGCATAGTTCAGAGCATTTCACCTGAAGTACACTTCACCATAGTAACCGCTGCAGCTAATGCGAGACTGGTAAATTTAAAGGCATCTTTCAATAATATTAACTAAAAGGTATTAAGGACCTTATACACAACATATGTCAGGCTCGTCTTATGCAGCGCCAGTGTGGAATCCACGTTTTGTTAAACAAAGGTTTACAATGAAACTAGTTCCAGAGCTGACGGGTGTGGAAAATATCGGTATTTTCCAAAATCCGTTATACACACCCCTCAATTGGGGGGAATGAGGTTATAAGAAGGGAGAGAGAGAGGACGCCTAGAGACAGGTGTCAGTTCTGTATATACGTACTTAATTCTAAGAAGTAGCCTCGTACTCCTAAGATAATTATATACTACAGTTACTACATTACTACTACACATATTTAAGTTAAGTTAGAGATAGTCGCTTAGCTTTAGGCAATTGTTACATTTCCCATAATAGGCCGTAGGCATCAGCCTGCCAGTTTGAGTGCCGACTGGCGTAGGCTGAGCCTAGCGGGAAGTCACATTTCAGCAGTGAGACGGGCGACTACCCCCAGGCCACTACCCCTATACGGACTATGCACGGTGAATAGTCTTCACACTATGATCACCGCAAGGGTCTCATTAGCTGAACCAGGCAGTTGTGTGACTCACACAGGTATTTCTCAGGTAACCCCCCCGCCCCCACCCCTACCACGTGAGTACTGTGAATGCATTCAAGTGTACCCATGTGGAGGTGGCACCCCAGGTCCTGAGATTACATTATCAGCTGCCTGCAAGGAATAAGCTCAGTACCCCATTGATTAAGTTACCCTGAAGTGTTGCTGCAGCTTCAGACCGGGACACATGGCTGAAACAAGGGCCTACTAACCTGACTCAGCTATGATCCCACAAACACTGCCTAATTCCCCACAAGGGCTATGAACTATATGGAGAGGCAAGAGGGGCGAAACCTGATCACACTAGAGAACTGAAAGACCAGACGAGACATGACTATGACGTACAAAATACTGAGAGACATTGACAGGATGGACAATGAAAGTCAGAGAGGCGGGTCTCTAATGAAGAATCTGCAGCAGTGAGTTCCTTGAAGAAGAATGCTCCCTCATTGAACAAGTTTTTTCCAAACTTCACTATCCTCGTCACTTCATTAGAGACTGCAGACGACGGGCATTAAACATCTTCAACACACCCAGAGAAGACACTGCTGAGAAGAGATACATAGTCCTTCCCACCAACTCCATTTCCAAACACGTTTCCAACATTTTTTCTAAGACCTCATTCCGAGTATCCACCTCCACATCCACCACCATCAAGGACATTACCAGTAACAGACAGGAAAAGCTTCAATCCACGGCAGGGGTATACACAATCCCTTGTAATGGCTGCTGCAAATTATACGTCGGCGAAACATCCAGAGACCTCCAAACACGCATTTCAGAACACCAGTACGCAGGCAGATCTGACGACTCAAGAAATGCCTGTGTTCAACACCGAAATTTACACAACCATTTAATCAACTACAGAAACGCAAGACTCATCGCCAGAGAAGACAACACGCAATACCGAAGAATCCTGGAATCATCACTTATCTGTATATCCAACAACTTCAACCAGAACAACGGCTTCTACAACATAGCTGAACCTATTGCCAAGAAACTTCTTCAACGCTATCCCACATAGAACTCAAGAATGGAACACTGCAGGTCCTTTAAGTCACACAAAGTTTTAAACTATCACACTACTTTTAAGACTGTCAAATGCAGCTTTCTCCACCTGACCCAGCATTCTCCACCTGACTATACCCTATATATACTCATGTTACTCATTTTCCAGGTAGATCTGTCTGTGACTCGATAAAGCCCACTGCGTGGGCGAAACGTTGTCAATAAAGAATCACATTATACTGCTTATGTGTTTATTTTTCCAAGTCAATAGAATCATCAAAGCTTATTTCTTGGGTAGAATTGAAAATTAGGTTGGGCAATTATTTTGTTAGTGGGATGGATTGTGAAGGACCTGCCTAGTATGGGCCAACAGGCCTGCTGCAGTGTTCCTCCTTTCTTGTGTTCTTATGATACCAAGACCTTCGGACAGACATCCTAGCAACACCGTTCGTGAAACACACAAAACCGGAGAGTGAGGAAAGTGGAGTGAGTAATGATGAAAGTGATTCTTCTTTTACGAGGTCACCCTGCCTTGGTGGAAAACTGTCGATGTGTTAATAAAATCAAACTAGTGCCGCGAAATCTCGTCCCTTTCTCTAGGACATGTGTGCTGGAACCCTCTTACCTGTTATTCCGTACTACTCATAAGTGTGTCTCTGCTGTCAGAAGAGCGACTCTTACTCTGCTCTTCGGAACACACATGACTTTACCTATCTACTGGCTTTCTCTTCACCTGTTCTTGTTGACCTGTCTTCCGGGCTTTCTCTTCGATCTTCACCTGATATATATTCTGCTTTTCACGTATTCACTTGAGATGTTTTCTGGCTGTCTATTCTTTTCACTTGACCTGTCTTCTTGGCTTTCTTTCCAGACTTCACCTGATGTGCACTCTACTTCTCTCTTCACCTGGTCTGTTTTCTGACTTTCTCCTCATCTTTTCACCTGACCCGTCTTCTGGCTTTCTATTTTCCCTCCCATTAGTAACTGTATAATGGTCAAAGACGAGTTGAAAAGTGACTCTAATTTTCCGCCCCAAACCCTCTATTAGTTGTGAATTTATTGAATGTTAAATACTTATTTGTAACTCTTACCACGTCGCAATTTAACCGGTTTATCATGCTCCTTTCTTCTGTAAAAAAAGTTGTTTATATACACTTATGCAGAACAACCACTGTGAAAAGAATAGTGAACTTCCAAGCGATTTCGTGATTTCTCACATTATCACGGAACTGATTCTTGATAATGTGAGAAAATCACGAAAGAGCTTGGAAGTTCACCATTCTCTTCACAGTGGTTGTTGTGCATGCCTCTCCTTTATCTTCAGTGTGGTGTGTACACCACCATCGTGTCTGACACACTTCTCAACAACTGTAATATTGTATAATTTGTATACAATATTATATTTGCATACAATGTTTACTGTGATGTTATTGCATATTCACTTATGCATTTAGTTGTCTCTGTATTAGAACTGGAGAAGCCGCTCATGGCGAAACGTTTTCCCCTGAATATCTCTCCTGAACTGTACATGAATATCTTTGAATAAGACACAATATGCAGTCTATTGAGAAGACGTTTCGTTCACCAACGTCATGAGTCCAAGAATTGATTGTGTCTAATGAACGAAACATCTCAATAAATGCCATAAACCATTTATTGTGTCATATTCGCATACTTGTCGGTATATTCTGCCGTAGATATACATTATTATGTATCTACATCTTGTTCCTCGTAAGAGACAACAGCCTCGACACTTCACCTTTTATGTAGACTTGTTTATAGTTTTCTTCTTAAGTTTTTTTTTTCAGTTTAATCTCTCTTTGTAAATATATTTTTTAGCCCTGGGCGTCAGGCCTGTCCTTCAAGACCATCTACTTTAGTCTTAGTCACACAAAATACTCGTTGAGTAATTCTGTAAAAATTCCCCAAACTTTCACTTAATTCCTACTAAAATGTGGTTGTATTTTAAACTCGTCTCACCTCCCCCCTCCCCCAGGTGACTCAACACTTACTTATTAATATTATTATTGTTTTTTGTTTTGTTTCGTGCTGTTGTTGCTGTTTTTGTGTGCTCTTCTTGTTATTGTTTTCTGTTTTTTTTATTGTCTTGATAGTTAAAATTAGTATTATTAATAGTCGAAATATAAATTATTGTTGGTAAAATTATTTAAAATTAAAATGTTTATTTCTTAGGTTCCCACACGTACACAGAGCCAGGTACACACACAGCACCAGGTACACACACAGCACCAGGTACACACACATCACCAGGTACACACACAGCACCAGGTACACACACCTCAGTACACACACTCCTCTGACCTGATACCAGCCAGTAATTGCAACACCCATTTTTTTTTGCTCACGGAAATTGTGTTTTGAATCTGGTAGTTCCGCCCCTAATTACTACACTGAGATACTATGTGAAAGGAAATATATTATAATGTAACATATATTATTAAATATATAAATATATAAAGACTAAATTCTTGGAACAATTGGCATATTCATGAGCCCTATGACCAAAGGTGTCCCGTAGTTCGATCGCTGGCACACACAGCGCACACACTGAGGTCCGGGGATCAATTCCCCGGTACGGCTGTAAAACCTTAGGACGTGTTTCCTTTAGACATCTGTTTTCCCTGTTAACCCATCAGTAAAATGAGTACCTGGGTGTTAGTCGACTGGTGTGGGTCGCATCCTGGGACAAAATTTGACCTAATTTGACCGAAATGCTCAGCATAACAAGGGGCTTTCTATATAGTAGTATGTCATTGATATCAGCTATGGTCAGCATACCTTGTACATGTAGAAATAAAAATATATTATTATTATTAAGTTATTGAACTCATTTCCATCATCCTAGAATGGCTGGGATAACCTCCAAAATCCTCAGAGGCGGAGCTTCAAATATTCTCAAAAGTTGCCAAAAAGTATGAAGTACAGACGTATATGTGCGGATTTGACGATTTTAATTGTGAAATGGTGTGAAATTTTTACTTCCGTTGAATTCGCGTTAAAATAAATTACGGTTTACCTCCTGTGAACGGCTTCAGTATTTAATGGCTGATGTATCTTAGGTCCAGGATAGTAACTATTAAGTTTCTTTGTGTGCAGGAAAATATGATGATGTAGTGAAATAGTAAAAAACTTTGAATAGTTAAGAGTCCTTGCCATAACTGGAGAATGACTCATCTGATCGGCTTCACATTTTCACCACTGGCGTGGTTTCCTGAACACAAGACTCATAGTGCCACTGGCTGGTCCCAGTTTCCAAATTTTATTAAGTAAACAGTGATATTTTTCCTTCAATAACTAAATAATGCTTCCGCTGAACTGCTTTCCAAAAATTATTGACGATGTATTTGATAACGACGATAACCCATAAGGTTAGTCAGAATAACTGCAAATTTAAAATTTTAATGAAAGTTAAAAAACTTGGAATCGTTGGAATCAGATCAATTGGTGAAGAATGCCTTTTCTGATCAGCTTCAAACTTTTACCTTTAATGGACTTTATTAAAGCACAGCTTTTCATTAATCTTGAGCTGAGTTAACGTCATTTTACCGATTTTATTTAGCAAATTGTTTAATATCTGACTACTGAATGCCTCTTCTGATCAGCTTCAAACCCTAAATGTGGGTGCCAGTTTGCCATTTTTGTTGAAAATTTTATCAAATCGAGTTAAAAAAAAATTCCTTACATGATTGTAGAAAAATTTAAATAAAATATAAATGTGAAAAAAAAATGTCCGCTGATTTATGGTATTTTTAAGTTCAATGAGGAGAGACTTTCCTATTTTTCGCAACATTTTCAGCAGTATTTTCCTTTGCATTGTCACAAATTCTCATGTATTACTCGAAACGCTGTTTTCACTTGGCTCTAAAATTTCAACGCTTGTTTAATGTATCTTGGGCAAGATTCATGGGACTATTAACATGCGTGACGAACTATATACAGTGCTACATAGGCCGTTCACATATTTTTATTTCCCTGTGATTACTGAAGAAAGTTTCCACTGATCGACAATGTTGACACTTTTAACCTCGAAATAATATAGTTTTATTTTACCTTATTGCATTATTGATGCTGGTGAGGGGCTCTTGAACCAAGGAACTGTACTTATACTCCCCTTGTTTGAATCGAATTTGAATGCCTCCTTTTTCACATTAACTTTGATATACCTTTGAAGAGTTTCGAGAGTTTCAATACTCTCAGGGCCCAGCTCATCTGGTGCTTGCCTGATCAACCCGGCTTTTGCTGCTGGAGGCCCGCTGCCCCACATATTCATCACAGCCCGGTTGATCTGGCACCTGGTAAAGATACTTATCCAGTTTCTTCTTGAAGGCTTCAACACTTGTCTCAGCCATGTTTCTGGTAAGATGTTGAATAGTCTGGGACCCCGGATGTTGATACAGTGTTCCCTTATTGTCCCCACCGCACCCCTGCTCCTCACTGGGTTTATTTTACACTTCCTCCCATATCTCTCACTCCCGTATGTTATGGGAGTGTGCAGATTTGGGACAAGGCTCTCGAGTACTTTCCTGGTAAATATTATCATGTATCTCTCTCTCCTCCGCTTCAATGAGTACATCTTCAAGACTTGAAGGCGTTCCCAGTAATTTAGATGTTTCACTGGCTCAATGTGAGCCGTATGAGCTTTCTTTTGATTAAAATATTACTATTACAAACAGCATCATTCTTCAGTGGCTGATACATCGTGTGAAACTGATGGATTATGTCGTGGGTTTAGGCTGTATAGGCACAAATTGTGTTAAAATTTGTGCAGTAACTTGAAGTTTCATCTTCTGGTCAGCTTTAAACTTCTAGTACTTGATGTGTTTTCCTTAAAGGAAACAATCTCTTGATGTTTTATTAATTAAATAAGTTTCTGTTAATTGGAGAATGTCTCTTCTGATCAGAAATAAGTCAGAGTGTTTGACTTTATTTAGTTATCCTGGCTAAATCAACTTAATGTTGTGTCTATAACATGTGTGCTCTCAAGACCAGTGTTGAACATTTCCATATTATGTACACTAGGCTTACATAAAGCTTACTGTCTTAAAAGCTGGTCAATTTTACGCAGAGAAAAATTGGATTGATTTTAGCCTGTGTAGATCCGTTTTCTTTTCTGAAAGAAATTTGAAAAAATAATTTCTGATTCTTCATCTGAATAGCTTCCAGTTTTCCATGCTTAATGATAATACAACTGAGTGGCTTGAAGCCGTTCAATTTTTTCCAATCACGGTATTGTGCCTTTTTGTTTTTTATTGTGCTTGTGGATTTTAGGATAATGTTCTTTTTGGCTTCTTTGAAAGGTCTGAATTAGGTTTGGACCATTTATGTCCTAATTTACAGTTTTTATTGAAGAAATTTGTATATTAGTTTCCATGTGATGACTTGTGAACGTCTCTTCTGGTTCCCTTCACATCTTCAGCACTAATATTTAACTGTATTATCAATTTATGCCGCACTCTGCACTCTTCCATTCGCGTGCACAAGGGGCTGGGGTTATAGAATACAGGTATATTCTCCTTGGATCGCGATTATTAAGTTCATGAGGAAGCTGAGCTGCCCTGAGGATCTTGTAGCACCTGGGGAACAGACTACTCAAACTACTCTCCCTAACAGACTACTCAAACTACTCTCCCTAACAGACTACTCAAACTACTCTCCCTAACAGACTACTCAAGCTACTCTCCCTAACAGACTACTCAAACTACTCTCCCTAACAGACTACTCAAACTACTCTCCCTAACAGACTACTCAAACTACTCTCCTAACAGACTACTCAAACTACTCTCCCTAACAGACTACTCAAACTACTCCCCCTAACAGACTACTCAAACTACTCTCCTAACAGACTACTCAAACTACTCTCCCTAACAGACTACTCAAACTACTCTCCCTAACAGACTACTCAAACTACTCTCCCTAACAGACTACTCAAACTACTCTCCCTAACAGACTACTCAAACTACTCTCCCTAACAGACTACTCAAACTACTCTCCCTAACAGACTACTCAAACTACTCTCCTAACAGACTACTCAAACTACTCTCCTAACAGACTACTCAAACTACTCTCCCTAACAGACTACTCAAACTACTCTCCCTAACAGACTACTCAAGCTACTCTCCTAACAGACTACTCAAGCTACTCTCCCTAACAGACTACTCAAACTACTCTCCCTAACAGACTACTCAAACTACTCTCCCTAACAGACTACTCAAACTACTCTCAGTAATAGACTACTCAAACTACTCTCCCTAACAGACTAATCAAACTACTCTCCCTAACAGACTACTCAAACTACTCTCCCTAACAGACTACTCAAACTACTCTCAGTAACAGACTACTCAAACTACTCTCCCTAACAGACTACTCAAACTACTCTCCCTAACAGACTACACAAACTACTCTCCCTAACAGACTACTCAAACTACTCTCCCTAACAGACTACTCAAACTACTCTCCCAAACACACTACTCAAACTACTCTCCCTAACAGACTACTCAAACTACTCTTTCTAACAGAATACTCAAACTACTCTCCCTAACAGAATACTCAAACTACTCTCCCTAACAGACTACTCAAACTACTCTCAGTAACAGACTACTAAAACTACTCTCCCTAACAGACTACTCAAACTACTCTCCCTAACAGACTACTCAAACTACTCTCCCTAACAGACTACTCAAACTACTCTCAGTAACAGACTACTCAAACTACTCTCCCTAACAGACTACTCAAACTATTCTCCCTAACAGACTACTCAAACTACTCTCCCTAACAGACTACTCTCCCTAACAGACTACTCAAACTACTCTCAGTAACAGACTACTCAAACTACTCTCCTAAACAGGTTTATGTCTAAAGGCTACTTTGTTAAAATATCAAACTAAGTTCTCCTGGTCAGTTTTAAACTTCAAGACTTATGTTTCCTAAAGGGACAAACTCAATGTTATATTAATAACGTTACTAGAACTCTTCTGATCAGTAACAGAGTTTACTCAATTATTATCCTCTAAACAACTTAATTTTTCAAACATGTCTCTCAAACAGTGAACATTTCATAATACACTTGCTTACATAAACTACTCAAACTGTCTTTCCTAACAGATTGATTTACCTGTAGACCGTTTCTTTCCTGAACAAATTTGATCTACTTCAAATACTTCAGTTCATGACTATCAAACTACTGCTAACAGCATCAAACTATCTCTGTATAGGCTATTAAATACTTTTCTAAAGACTCTCAAATACTCTCCCTAACAGATATTAAACTATTTTAACAGATACTTCCTAACGACTACTCTCCCTAACAGACTAATTCTAACGACTATCAAACTACTCTCAGTAAAAAGCTATCAAACTATTCTTCCTAACAGGCTACTCAAACTCCTCCTAACAGACTACTCAAACTACTCTCACTAACAGACTACTCAAACTACTCTCAGTAACAGACTACTCAAACTACTCTCCCTAACAGACTACTCAAACTACTCTCCCTAACAGACTACTCAAACTACTCTCCTTAACAGACTACTCAAACTACTCTCCTTAACAGACTACTCAAACTACTCTCCCTAACAGACTACTCAAACTACTCTCAGTAACAGACTACTAAAACTACTCTCCCTAACAGACTACTCAAACTACTCTCCCTAACAGACTACTCAAACTACTCTCCCTAACAGACTACTCAAACTACTCTCAGTAACAGACTACTCAAACTACTCTCCCTAACAGACTACTCAAACTATTCTCCCTAACAGACTACTCAAACTACTCTCCCTAACAGACTACTCTCCTTAACAGACTACTCAAACTACTCTCCCTAACAGACTACTCAAACTACTCTCCCTAACAGACTACTCAAACTACTCTCACTAACAGACTACTCAAACTACTCTCACTAACAGACTACTCAAACTACTCTCCCTACGTTCTACTACCACTATTTCTTCTACTTCCACTACCTACCTTACCACTACCAGTCCTTGTCCCGGTCGTCTATACTGGCTGCCTTACTCTCTTGTGTTAGGGGGCTTTTGTAAATGGTCAAAATGGTCGTCATCAGCTTCTATGTGCGGGTTATTTGTGTATTATCCGAAGAGGAGGGTAGCTCCAGAACCTTAGATCGAGAGCCCTTCACCAGCCTCACTGCGACCCATACAAGGGAAGGCTGAGCTGAATCAATATTGACAAATTATTGTGAGTGGTAATGTTGAACAGCACAAAAGTTGAATGGAGAATTAAAAATGGAAAGTTAAAAACAATTCATAAAACTCGAACATAATTCCAGAAATGTCTAAAAATAATTTTTTTTTTTTGTGTTTGAAATAAGTGAGGTATACGCCGTCATGCCTTGTTTTAAATGAATATTAATATACATTACAGAAGTGAAGTTTTTTTGACTCTTAAAAAACTTGAGAGTAGGACATAACTAAAGTCTGTTTTCAGTAAAGAACAAAAGGGTATTAAAACCTTCAATAAAACAAGATGGTTGCGTTCTAAGACCACAGGTAAAAACACAGAATAAAACATAAAAGCAATAATGGACGCGGATGGCATTTTTATTGAGCTCGTTCATAAATATTTAGACAAGTAAAAATTCCTTGCCAACTTATGAAGCATTTACTAAAGTTTCCCTGAGTATTGTGCGTTGGTATGTACTTACCTATTTGTACCCACCTATTTATGGTTGCAGGGGTCGAGTCACAGCTCCTGGCCCCGCCTCTTCGCTGGTCGCTACTAGATTCACTTTCCCTGTTCTATGAGCTTTATCGTACCTCTTAAAGCTTTGTATGGATCCTGCCTCCACTACATCTCTCTCTAGACTATTCCACTTCCTGACAACTCTATGACTGAAGAAATACTTCAAACATCCCTGTGACTCATCTGAGTTTTCAACTTCCAGTTGTGACCCCTTGTTGTTGGGTTCCATCTCTTGACCCTTAAGGAACCCCGCTCGTCACAGGCGCATCACTCGTTGTTTCTTTCCTGTCAGGTATTTTCTGATTAGCTGCAATGCTTTTCCTGTTATTGCTGCCTGCTCCTCTAGCTTTTGCACTAATCTCTTGTGTGGAAATGAGTCGATAGTCTCCTTACAGTCCAAGAAAATGCAGTCTACTCACCCCTCTCTCTCCTGTCTTACTTTTGTCACCTTGTTATAAAACTCCAGTAGGTTTATGACACAGGATTTCCCTTCCCTGAAACCGTGCTGGTTATCATTCCTTTTTAGTTGCTCCACCACTTTTCTGATAAGCTTCTCCATGACACACAGTGCCTCTGGTCCCTCTCTCAGGACCTCTCTCAGGACCTCTCTCAGGATAGATGTCCGGTCCCCATCGCCTTTGAGGTATCTAGTTCACTTAGCATCGTCTTCACTTCCTCCTTGGTTGTGTGTAGTGTGTCCAGTATTTGTTGGTGCACCTTATCATTCTGGTTTGCTGGAGTTCTTTCTGTCACATACTTCTTGGTCGTTGCTTGTGATCTCCCCTCCTTCCTTCGTCATCCTGATTACCTGGTCCTTGACTGTGGTTTTCCTCCTGATGTGGCCGTACAACAGCTTTGGGTCATATTTGGTTTTCGATGCTATATCATTCTCGTTTTGCCACGGGACCTCCCTCCTTATCCACGAATATTAGTTTCTGGCTCTTCGACTAATCTTATTTTCCAGGGTCCGTTATCTTCTATACTCTTTCCATTCTCTAGTGCACCTCTCTGCACCTTTGGGCGAACCAAGGGCTCGTTCTAATCTTCCCATAGTTTCTGTTGCTCTTGGGTACGAACCTGCCCGCCGCCTATTTGCATTTTGTGGTCACATAGTCCATCATTTCATTTACTGTTTTTCCCGCCAGTTCTCTCTCACACTCCATCATGCAGGAAATTGCTCATGCCTGTGTAGTTCCCTCTTATATAGTTTGGCTTCTATCGTCGTACTCGTGCTGCTTCTCTCTCCACTTTTAGCTCTACAATGTATTCAAAACTTATGGCCACGTGATCACTAGGTTCGAGGAGTCTTTCATATGTGCAGTTATAAGATTGACCGTTTAGAACACCCTTAAAAAATAAGGCAATTAAAAGTTAAAAGGGCAATCGGATGTGATATAAGCAGACAGTATGCTTGTAAAATATATATATCATCAAATTTCACTATTACTCTCAGTCATACATTGTCTCTGCCTGTCACTGTTCTAGCCATTCATTGACCCAAATACAAGAAGGTTTATAACAAATAACAAACTTCTGGGACACCTTATCAAATATTTGCTGGCGTAGTATGTTATGAGAGGTGTGACTCCTGTACCTGACCGAGGTTACTACAAAACCTTAATGTCACTTCTGAGGAAACATGATCTTGAGACTACACTTGATTTACAATTACTCGATAGACCATAATTAATGACACGTGTTACAAAATTCTAACATTATAACATAAAATTCTCTCTCTCTCTCTCTCTCTCTCTCTCTCTCTATATATATATATATATATATATATATATATATATATATATATATATATATATATATATATATATATATATATATATAAATATATATATATACAAGTAACACCTGATTTTTTGGTCTCGAATTGTGAATCCTCGAATCCTAGCATGTAAACCTTCATGACAAGGTAAGCAGTGCTACCTGCAGTGCGTGAATACTCTTGTGCATTGACAGGTCTCTGCATGTCTGCAGAGTTGGTTCGAGTCTCCGTCGGCCAGAGATCAGTGTTTGTGAATATTTCGCCTGCTCTTCGAATTCCTAGCATATATATATATATATATATATATATATATATATATATATATATATATATATATATAATTATAGAGAGAGAAGAGAGAGAGAGAGAGCCTGGGCCTATCTTTAAACCCCACCAATTGCGAAATTGTTTCTACCAAAGGATAGATGATTGAGAATATTAGTGCTGTTTTACCAGGAGCACGATCCATTGATCCAGCCAACAGCACTCTTCTTGGTGCTTCTATTGGGCCAAATGCCATTGATTTGATCCTAGAAAAGAAAATCTCAGACCTCAGGACGATGGAAGGCAGGATGAAGGGTATTGATACACACGATGCCTTCTACCTACTCACCAGGTGCCTGTCCATCCCAAAACTTACCTACTTCTTCAGATGATCCCCAGCCTTCAGCAGTCCGAAACTCAAGGAATATGACTCCCTTCTAAAGACCATGCTAGAGAGTGTATTGAATCTTTCCCTTGAAGATGGACAGTGGTTGCAAGCTTATCTTCAAAAATAATGAGGACCACAAAAAACTAATTCCGATCACAATCTAATCGAAGTTCGGACTTACATGCACATGGGTCCTGATCAGCAAAATGCAAGTATTTGTGAAGGTGTCTTCACTAAATACAACTTCAACAACACGAACATCAACTGGGACCAGGTGAACCATGTCTTAAATGAAATATGTTGGGAAGATATCTTAAATAACATGGATCCAAACCAGTGTCTTGAAAGGATCAACTTCCTGGCAGCTGAAGTATGTTCAAGGCATATTCCCCTAAGAAAGAAGAAGAGAAGGGAAGTAGTAAACTGGAGAGAGAAAGACGCTCCCTCTACAGAAGACGAAGAATCACCGAGCTCCTCAAGAACTCTAGATTATCTGATACACGGAAGGAAGCGCTGACCAGGGAAGTGGAAAGTATCGAACTTAAGTTAAAGGATTCATACAGGACAGGAGGAGCTAAAAGTGATTAGTGAAATTGAAAAAAAATCGACATATTTCTTTTCATATGCCAAAAACAAGGCAAATGCCACATCTAGTATCGGGCCCTTGCTCATACAAGATGGGACTCACACAGATGACAACAAAGAAATGAGCGAGCCACTTATCAGTCTAAAGATCGAGAATCCAAATAATTTTTTAATGAATAAGCCTCAAAACTCCATCAATGTATGCCATATTTCCGACATTACCCTAACTCCGATAGACTTTGAGAAAGCCATTGACAACATGCCCATGCACTCAGCCCCAGGCCCAGACTCTTGGAACTCTGTGTTCATTAAGAATTGCAAGAAACCCCTTTCGTGTGCCCTGAGTATACTATGGAGAAAGAGCTTAGACATGGGTGAAATTCCAGTCACTAAAAGCATCGTATATAGTCCCTGTGAAGGTTGTCGCCAATCTTCTTAGGAAAAGTATAATAGAAAAAGACAATAATAACAAGAAAAATAAACACTTTATTTTAATAGATTGAAATTTAAATAATAAATACGTAAATATGATTATAATAATCCTCTCTTAAGAAAAATGAAAAATGAAAACAAAAAATATATATCTGATCCAAAGCTACTTATATACACGCGTTCTTGTTAATACAGAAGCAATGAATCCATGTTAGACTCCGTGGTGGTATTGTTGTTGTCTCGATTTTTTCCACAAATCCATCAGTTTTCAAACATCCACAATGTCACAAATGATGTCAGGGACTCGGGTGAAAGTTGTCCCATGGTAAAGTACCGTTGCCTGAGGTTTCTAGTGTGTACTGAGGATCTACTGTTGTAGTGAAGAATTGGTGTTACTCTGTTTCTCACTTGGTGAGTACGCCCCCCACTCAGCCTTGAATCCGATGATCCGAGCGGACACAGAGGACTGTGAAAGAAACCACAAGAATTACTCACCACTCTAGCATTAATTTACATAGTAGGCATAAGGCCTTTAAAAGAAATGGCGAAACTGTAATAAATAACTTTACCAAAAACCAAGGCAGGACATAGCAGAAGTTAATGTTGTTAAACATGAGTGAAGCTCCAAAAAAATTAATGAAGATCAGGCCCTGATCCACCGGGAGGTCTGGTCGTGGACCAGGGGCGTTGATCCCCGGAATACCCTCCAGGTAGGCTTGAAGGGGCTGGGAGTACGCAAATCCTAACAGATTGCCCTACCAGCTTTCCTATCCTCTTCCATAGCATCAAGCGAGTTAATAAAACAAATTCTTCCAGACAACCTCAGTGACTCAGCAGTAATACAGGATCCTAGCTACGCCAGTGCCATCACTGCTGCTCTAACACCAAAACCTAGTGCAGCACTGACCTACAAACAGTCAAGTTGAATGCCCCCATCGCTGAAAAGGTGCTTGCCAACATGCTTAGTGCTGTAACATCAGAATGGGAGACTGCCCATCTCCAAGCTGTGAGCGCACATCACTCTGGGGACTTCCTCCAAACAGTTAACATTTCGGCAATGGGAACACGCCTCGACTCTGAGACTCTCCGTATTGCAGTGGCTCTCCGCCTTGCTGCCCCAATTCACACGGAATATACGTGTATTTGCGGCAATGCACAAGACGACCAATATGGTCTACATGATCTTAACTGTTCCAAAACCAAGGGCTGGCACGCAAGACACAATGAAGTCAACGACATCATAAAGAGAACCCTTGCTACAGCTGGATGCCCAGCCGAGAAAGAGCCCCAATCACTATCAACCAACAATACCCACAACCCAGCAAACCACCCCAACAGGATCACCATCTATCCTTGGAAGAATGGTAAGCTCTTAGCATGGGACTATACTTGTGTGTTGACGCTGGCTGACACCTACATCCATCACAGTGTCGGGCGACAGGGAGGAGCTGCTGATCATAGGGAGGAGTACAAGATCACCAAGTACAGGGACATAAGATAATAGTATCAATTTGTCCCAGTGGGATCAGCAACCTTGGGATCATGGGAAAAAAATGGCACACGTTTCCTTAAAGAACTGGGTTCCAGACTCATCGACACCACCAGGAACCCAAGGACAGCCCCTTTCATGTTCCAGCGCCTCAGCTTGGCCATCCAGAAGGAAAATGCATGCTGCTTACTGGGCTCGCGTCTGGGTTCAGAGGAGCTGGAGGAGATTCATAATCTTTGATATGTTGTACCAATGTATTCATGTTTTTTTTTTTTTCTGTTAATGTATTCTGTCTATTAATAAAGTTCCCATAGAATATCGAATATAGGGGGTGGTATGAGAAGAAAATATTCAAATAGCTCCGGGGAGAACCTTTAGTTTTCCCTGAGGTACGTTTATTGTCTTCTGTGAGATGAGGGTCTCCAGTAAAGTTCTAGAGATGGTACCTCCCTATATATATATATATATATATATATATATATATATATATATATATATATATATATATATATATATATATATATGTCATGATTAGTAAAACTTGCTGATTTTGGCTTAAATAGCAACGCTCACCTTGCCATATAAGACAAGTGAAAATTTGTGTATGCAATAATTTCGCCAAAATCATTCTGAACATAACGAAAAATATATTTCATTGTGTTTGTTTATTATTAAATTATTGTTAACGTATCTAAAATATATTTAGTTGGGTTAGGCTAAATTAAATTGCGCTTGTTGTAATAAGGTTAGTAGGTTTTCAAAGTTTCTTGGTACAAAATTATAAATTCTTACATTAACATAAATGAAAAAATATATCTTTAAACGTATTATAGAAAATTTTAGAAAGGACTAAATTTTAGATGAGTTCTTGCTAATTGACCAGTTTTACCTAATCGGCACGACATATATATATATATATATATATATATATATATATATATATATATATATATATATATATATATATATATGAGCTGACCATGGTGTGGGGAAAGTTCTCAGGTGTAAGGTATAAAGCCCATACATCTGAGCAGGAAAAGAATGAGAGTAATGTACACAGTAACCCGTTAAAGGGTTTAAAGTTATATCAGAAATCCAGAGTGACCAGTGTTTTAATGGAAGGTAAATAGGTGCTAAACAGTAATCTGTATGTAATGGCAAAAGTGTATATAAGAAATTCCATATTTGCAAAAGATTTTAGGAAACACGTTTGGTCGTACTGAGAAAAATGTGGGAGAGTTGGCTCAGCCATCGTGGAACTTCGTAAAAGTTTGGGATGTCAGTAATGTGGAGAAGTTGAAACTCCATGAGGTAATTGTTAAGGAAGCTGAGCCAATTCAACAATTTTTGTGTGGAAAAAATATGTATGAAAAACGGGATATGGAGGAAGAAGTGAAATTCTTCCAACACCAGTTTGTAGTGCTAAGTGAGAGTCAGTGGGAATCCCCATGCTTCATGGTTCCCAAATTAGATGGCATCCTGGGCATATGCACTGACTGCCACAAGGTACATTTAACAATTAAGGTTTACAGTTTTAGAAAGATTGATACTGATGCATTAAGAGATGCAAAAATTTTGAACTAAAACATGGGGCAGGAAGATGTGACTTCCATGGCCTGTGTGCCAGTACCATTTCCATGTGTAATGCCAATTGGGTTCATTGTGTACTTAAAATTTATGTGTGAGATTGAACGTGAAGGTATTTTTGTAAACTTGATGTACACAGCCTGGGTGCAAAGAGATTTCTTTGGTGTTTGTTTTTGTACTGCGAGAGGTTGCAGAATTGTTACTTTCTATGAACAACTTTCTAATTTAAAATGTCAACATTTTGCCACAGGAAAGAAAATTTTCCCTTTGGGGTTGGCTATTCAGCATTTGTATATGTCTCAGGATCTCTTCATCCTGTTCCTGTGTATGATGACCAAAATCAGACTCTTAAGATGGGATTTGTTCCTACAGCCATATAATCTGGAAGTCAAAATATATAAAAGGCTGAGAGAATGTAGTTGCTGATGCTCTCTCTCTAGATGTTTCATGCAGATGTATGGTGCATGCTTTGTACATAGTGTTTGTCTTGTGCTGACCTCCTTGTTTTTGCATTGGTGAACTCTTGGTGGGCCTGAGTGCTCTCTACCAGCCATCCGACTGTGAAAGAGATGAGTCGAAGCCAAGAGTGTGACGAGAGTCAGTGTTTACATATTTGTGAGTTGAGGCAGAGATTGACAACCTTCAGGGAGGGGCTAGGTGTTTCAGGAGTGATAAAAAATGAACATGGAAAAATTATGGGAAAAAATGTTTTCTTACCGAAAAATAGTGCATAATTCTGGCAACATATTGATGTAATCATCTTGTTTATCATATTTCTGAGTATGTTTTTCCTTAAATCTATTTTTTTTGTTCTTGCTCTCAAAAAATAAGACATGGCAATTAGTGCATGATAACGATATATAAAATAGAGAGGAATCGACAAGGTGAACAGAAACAGGATGTTCCAGAGATGGGACACAGTAATAAGGGGTCACAATTGGAAGTTGAAGACTCAGATGGGATGTTAGAAAGTATTTATTCAGTCATAGAGTTGTCAGGAACTGGAATAGTCTGGAAAGTGATGTAGTGGAGGCAGGATCAATACATAGCTTTAAGAAGAGGTATGATAAAGCTCACGGAGCAGGGAGTGAGTGACCTAGTAGTGACCAGAAAAGAGGTGGGGCCAAGAGCGATGACTCGACCAGTGCAACCACAATTAGGTGAGTATATGGAGAGAAAAAGAGAGGTTAAGAGAGTGGTGAAGCAATGTAAAAAGAGACCAAATGAGAGAGTGGGTGAGATGTTATCAACAAATTTTGTTGAAAATAAGAAAAAGTTTTGAATCGAGATTAATAAGTTGAGGAAGCCTAGGGAATAAATGGATTTGACATTTAAAAATAGGAGAGGAGAGTTATTAAATGGAGAGTTAGAGGTATCGGGAAGATGGAGGGAATATTTTGAGTTGTTAAATGTTGATGAAGATAGGGAAGCTGTGATTTCGTGTATAGGGCAAGGAGGAATAACATCTTGTAGGAGTGTGGAAGAGCCAGTTGTGAGTGTGGGGGAAGTTCGTGAGGCAGTGGGTAGAATGAAAGGGGGTAAGGCAGCTGGGATTGATGGGATAAAGATAGAAATGTTAAAAGCAGGCGGGGGATATAGTTTTGGAGTGGTTGGTGCTATTATTTAATAAATGTATGGAAGAGGGTAAGGTACCTAGGGACTGGCAGAGAGTAAGTAAGTAAGTAAGTGTGTTTATTCAGGTATACACAAATACAGTTACATAGATTATCATATATAGCAGCATATGTTCCTTTGTATAAAGGCAAAGGGGACAAAAGAGAGTGCCAGGTAAAGTGTACGGTAGAGTTATTATTGAAAGAATTAAGAGTAAGACGGAGAGCAGGATAGCAGATGAACAAGGGGGCTTTACGAAAGGTAGGGGGTGTGTAGACCAAGTGTTTACAGTGAAACATATAGGTGAACAGTATATAGATAAGGGTAAAGAGGTTTTTGTGGCATTTATGGATTTGGAAAAGGCGTATGATAGGGTGGATAGGGAGGCAATGTGGCAGATGTTGCAGGTGTATGGAATAGGAAGTAGGTTACTGAAAGCAGTGAAGAGCTTCTATGAGGATAGTGAGGCTCAGGTTAGAGTGTGTAGGAGAGAGGGAGATTATTTCCCAGTAAAAGTTAGCCTTAGACAAGGATGTGTGATGTCACCGTGGTTGTTCAATATATAGATGGGGTTGTAAGAGAAGTGAATTCGAGGGTCTTGGCAAGAGGTGTGGGGTTATAAGACAAAGAATCAAATACAAAGTGGAAGTTGTCACAGTTGCTTTTTGCTGATGACACTGTGCTTTTGGGAGATTCTGAAGAGAAGTTGCAGAGGTTGGTGGATGAATTTGGTAGGGTATGTAAAAGAAGAATATTGAAAGTGAATATAGGAAAGAGTAAGGTGATGAGGATAACAAAAAGATTAGGTGACGAAAGATTGGATATCAGATTGGAGGGAGAGAGTATGGAGGAGGTGAATGTATTCAGATATTTGGAAGTGGACATGTCAGGGTCTATGAAGGATGAGGTGAATCATAGAATTGATGAGGGGAAAAGGGTGAGTGGTGCACTTCGGAGTCTGTGGAGACAAAGAACTTTGTCCATGGAAGTAAAGAGGGGAATGTATGAGAGTATAGTTATACCAACACTCTTATATGGGTGTGAAGCATGGGTGATGAATGTTGCAACAAGGAGAAGGCTAGAGGCAGTGGAGATGTCATGTCTGAGGTCAATGTGTGGTGTGAATATAATGCAGAGAATTCGGAGTTTGGAAATTAGTAGGAGGTACGGGATTACCAAAACTAGTATCCAGAAGGCTGAGGAGGGGTTGTTGAGGTGGTTCGGACATGTAGAGAGAATGGAACGAAACAGAATGACTTCGAGTGTATAAATCTGTAATGGAGGGAAGGCGGGGTAGAGGTCGGCCTAGGAAAGGTTGGAGGGAGGGGGTAAAAGAGGTTTTGTGTGCGAGGGGCTTGGATTTCCAGCAAGCATGCTTGAGCGTATTTGTAGGAGTGAATGGAGACAAATGGTTTTTAATACTTGACGTGCTGTTGGAGTGTGAGCAAAGTAACATTTATGAAGGGATTCAGGGAAACCGGCAGGCCGGACTCGAGTCCTGGAGATGGGAAGTACAGTGTCTGCACTCTGGAGGAGGGGTGTTAATATTGCAGTTTTATAATGTAGTGTAAAGCACCTCTCTGGCAAGACAGTGATGGAGTGAATGATGATGAAAGTTTTTCTTTTTCGGGCCACCCTGCCTTGGTGGGAATCGGCCGATGTGTAATAAAAAAAAAAAAAACATTGTAGTAACCCTCCTAGTTATCCCATTTTACTGTCCTCTCTAAATGTAGAAACCACCTCAACAACCCCTCCGCAGCCCTCCAAATAATACTCCTCTTTAAGGGGGGCTCCTTGACGAGGTAAAGACTCTATCGGTCTGAGGAATTGGACCTTTTGGTCTTCTTCCTCAGACCGAACCTAATTACCCCCAATCCCCCCTCCCTTTCCCATCTTCCCCATCCTCCCTTTTCCCTTTCCTCCTCCCCCTCCTCCTCATCCCTCCCTTATTTCCTTCCCATTCTTACCCTGGGAGCTTCTCTCCACAGGCATTCTAGTTCCTAGGTAGGGGGAAGGGTACCGTGGTCCATTCCCATTCCGTTGAGGTTCTTGGCGGTGGTGTAGTTTGCCGTGGAATCTGGATCGCCTGGGGATGTCCCGATCCCTCTCCGGTCTCCCTGGGGATGGCCTTAGGTATCTTTCGGGCGACGGGTGTATCTCTGGAGGCCACCTTTCGGATTCCGGGGGTGGTGCCCGAAGGCGGTATGCTTTGTGGCGGATATCCGGCCACCCTCTCTTTTGTCCGCCGAGGTGGCTCTGTGGATGTGAGGTTGCTATCCCGGATTGCTGGTTTACTGGCGTGAAGGGTAGGGTATGGCACGGGTTCCATGCAGAATCTGCACTACTTGCGGTGTTGAGGTCCTCTTGGGCACGGAGGGGGATTTACGCCCCTTTCATTCCTCCTAGGAGCTATTCCTCCACGTTCCCCCCTTTTTTTATTCTTTTTTATTTTTATTTTATTTTCTTTCTTTTTTTTTCTTAAAAACAAAAAGAAAGAAGTAACCTAACCATGGATGCCCTAATCCGTGACTCTACCCCCGGGCCCCTTGATACCACACTTAGTTCTGACCCTACCTTGTTAATGGATAACTCTTCGGACAACCCTAATACCCCTGTACCTGAAGCAGGTACCAGTTCGTCACCTGCTTCAGGTCCCAGGGACCCGACTGGCCCTTTCGATACATCTGACCTTTGCTCTTCTCTGACCTTGATTCCGGCTTCTCCCTTCGACGGTGGGGCAATTTTCGAATCG
>WNWK01027505.1:0-26234 GCA_009830355.1 Cherax destructor | reverse complement strand
TCTGGGAGAGACAGAATGGGGTGGGAGTATTTGGGGGGAAATACAGGGGGGGAATAGGAGTACTCGGGAGAGTCCCAAGGTTGTTGGGGGAGTGCTTTTGGGAAGTACAGGATGGGAATTGGATCTGGGAAGTAGATAATGAGTGGGGACTGCTCGGGGAAAAATTACAAGATGGGTGTGAACTGCTCGGGGAGAGTACAGGATGGGTGTAGGACTGCTCTGGGAGGGAAAAGGGGAAAGGGGGGGGGAGTTCTCTGAGAGAGTACGGGTTTTGGTCGGACTGCTCGGGAAAGTACAGGATTTTGTGGTAGTGCTCTGGGGGGGGTACAGGACGGGTGTGGGACAGCTATGGGAGGAAAGGATGGGTGTTGGAATTTTCGGGAGAGTACAGGATGGGTATGGGATTTCTTGGCAAATTTCCCAGAATGGGTGTGGGAGTACTCTAGGATAGAGGATGGGGTGGGACTGCTCGGGGAAGTACAGGATGGTGCAAGGGGGAGAGTACAGGATGGGAATGGGAGTGCTTTTGGGAAGTACAGAATGGGGTAAGAGTGCTCTGGGAGAATTCATGATGGGTGTGGGATTTCTAAAGAAGTACAGTTGATTTGGGGGAAACTGCTCTTGGAAGTGCGGATGGGTTGGACTGCTCTGGGGAAAAGTACAGGAGGGGTTGTGCTACAGCCTGGGAAAAGTACAAATGGGGGGCACTGCTCTTGGAAATACAGGAGGGTTGTGGGAGTGCTCTGGGGAAGTGCACTTTGGGTTTTGGGAACTTCTTTTGGAGATTCGGGAAATTTGCGTGGGACTTATCTGGAAGAGTACAAGATGGGTGAGGGACTGCTCTGGGAGAGTACAGGATTGGAGTGCATTGTCTTTTGTATGGCATCTTAATTTATGCTTATTGCTGTAAGAAAAAGTGGACATTATTGAAGATCCATCACCTAGTTCATACGCCAGAGTCTCGTCTGTTGTCATGTAGAAGAAGGAGCATCACAGCATCTAGTAAGAGGCTCCTCGATACTTGATTCTCCTAACAGTATGGCGGTGCTTCAGTTGTTTGTTTCCAGGGGCTAGCGGAGCCTCTCCTCTGGGATGTGTGCCATTCTCCCACAAGATGCTTGCCTCACTAAAATCCAAACATATATTTTTCGGCGTAACTAGTAATGTTATTTCCTATTTCCTCAATCGTCTAAATTCGTCTTGGCTTGGTTCAGTGGCTTAGGACGAATTACGGATGGAGTAATGTGATTAACTTGCTTTGGATTGTTTTATCTGTATTGTGATAATTTCTCCAAAATGACAGTGAGCTTGTCACGATATTAGCAAGACGATGAAGGTAAAACCAAACTAATAAAAGTATCAGGAACTGATGCTATTATCAATTTCTCGATTAACCGAATCGTATTAACCGAATGTATGTCTTAGTAACAAGTTGTCAAAGGTACGTGTCGATGGACACTAGACCTAGTTTGTGTTAATATTTTGTTGTAGAAGGTAAATGACCATAGACACTTTGCCAACACATTTTGAGTATTTGTGTGTGTGTGTGTGTGTGTGTGTGTGTGTGTGTGTGTGTGTGGGTGTGTGTGTGCGTGTGAGTCGTTTATGTAGAAGGAAAGCTGTAACATCATGGCCCAGGAGTCTCTAAGCTGTCAACAATAAGCTAAGGTTCTTGCGTGCATAGACTCATAGATTAGGCTAACGGACTCTCCTCAATACACAGTATATCTCTGTGTCAGACGTGACATCTTGCTCCTCGAGGCTGCTGTGTTATGATAGCGCCTTGTTACCCTTCTGCTGGTGAGAGACGCAGATACAAACACACAACTCGTCTTGGGTTTAGTGTTACTGCAGGAGGATGTGACAAGCATAACAGCTCAGAGGAGGTGGCCCTCGCATCCCTGAATGTGGCACTAACTTTGCTTCGTGTGTCACTTAAACAGATGTTCAGGGATGAAATGTTACCCATGATACGATCATCACAGTCCAACTTAAATTGCTGGTAATAACAAACTAGTTTGCAGGGAGGAAAATCGATATACTGTAAGGTATTTCGTGCATTCATTCAGTTTATTTCAGCATTTACTTTGAAAAATACACTGTAAAATTTACGACTATTAACTTGTCCAAATGATTTCGGAAATTTAATATACGAACCTGAAAAAGGATTACCTGAGAAATAATATTCCTAGGGCAAATGCGTTTTAATTCTAGAAACTTCAGTCTGAATATAATTACTACGACTACTAGCACCCGGAGATAAGATGAAAACGTATCACCTGCCTGGTGCTGACTGCTTTGTATCCATCACCTAGCTTGGCTGCGCCGATGTATTGTCCAGTGTGGCATGATGTGTATAGTCCTGCATACTATATATATATATGTGTGTGTGCGTGTGTATGTGTGTGTGTACTCACCTAGTTGTACTCACCTAGTTGTGGTTGCAGGGATGGAGTCATAGCTCCTGGCCCCGCCTCTTCACTGGCCGCTACTGGGTCACTCTCCCTGCGCAATGAGCTTTATCATACCTCTTCTTAATGCTATGAATGGATCCTGCCTCCACTACATCGCTTCCCAAACTATTCCACTTCCTGACCACTATGTGACTGAATAAATACTTCCTAACATCCCTGTGACTCATCTGAGTCTTCAACTTCCAACTGTGACCCCTTGTTGTTGTGTCCCATCTCTGGAACTTTCTGTCTCTGTCCACCTTGTCAATTCCTCTCAGTATTTTATATGTCGTTATCATGTCCCCCCTATCTCTCCTGTCCTCCAGTGTCGTCAGGTCGATTTCCCTTAACCTCTCCTCGTAGGACATACCCCATAGCTCCGGGACTAGTCTTGTTGCGAACCTTTGCACTTTCTCTAGTTTCTTTACGTGCTTGGCTAGGTGTGGGTTCCAAACTAGTGCTGCATAATCCAATATGGGCCTAACGTACACAGTGTACAGGGTCCTGAACGATTACTTATTAAGAAATCTGAATGTTGTTCTAAGGTTTGCCAGGCGCCCGTATGTTGCAGCAGTATATTTGTTTGATGTACGCCTCAGGAGATGTGCCTGGTGTTATACTCACCCCAAGATATTTTTCCTTGAGTGAGATTTGAAGTCTCTGGCCCCCAAGACTGTACTCCGTCTGCGGTCTCCTTTGCCCTTCCCCAGTCTTCATGACTTTGCACTTGGTGGGGTTGAACTCCAGGAGCCACTTGCTGGACCAGGCCTCTGTGTGTGTGTGTGTGTGTGTGTGTGTACTCACCTAGTTGTGGTTGCAGGGGTCGATTCATAGCTCCTGGCCCCGCCTCTTCACTGGCCGCTACTGGGTCACTCTCCTTCGCCATGAGCCTTGTCATCCTCTTCTTGAAGCTATGAATGGATCCTGCCTCCACTACATCACCTCCCAAGCTATTCCACTTCCTGACCACTCTGTGTGTGTGTGTGTGTGTACTCACCTAATTGTGGTTGCAGGGGTCGAAACTCAGCTCCTGGCCCCGCCTCTTCGCTGTCCGCTACTGGGACTCTGCTCTCCCTGCTCCATGAGCTTTATCATACCTTGTCTTAAAACTATGTATGGTTCCCGCCTCCACTATATCGTTCGCTAGACTATTCCACTTCCTGACTACTCTGTGGCTGAAGAAATGCTTTGACTCATCTGAGTCCTCAGCTTCCAGTTGTGTCCCCTTGTTTCTGTGTTCCCTCTCTGGAACATCCTGTCACTATCTACCTTGTCAATTCCCCGCAGTATTTTGTATGTCGTTATCATGTCTCCTCTAACCCTTCTGTCCTCCAGTGTTGTTAGTCCTATTTCCCTCAACCTTTCTTCATAGGACAGACCCCTGAGTTGTGGAACTAGCCTTGTCGCAAACCTTTGCACTTTCTCTAATTTCTTGACATGCTTGACCAAGTGTGGGTTCCAGACTGGTACTGCATACTCTAGTATGGGCCTGACGTACACGGTGTGTGTGTGTGTGTGTGTGTGTTTGTGTTTGTGTGTGTGTGTATGTGTGTATGTGTGTGTGTGTGTACTCACTTAGTTGTGGTTGCAGGGTCGATTCACAGCTCCTGTGTGTGTATGATGTATATGTCGTGCTTATTAAGCCAAAACCGGCGAGTTTGGCCTATTCAGCAAGGGTGATCATTGCGGAATTAAGAAAATGAATTTTGTTGTGCCATAAATTAGCGGAAATCAATCTGAACATACCGAAAAAAAAATATGTCACTGATTTTTAAGTAATATTAAATTAATTTAAACTTGCCTATGACATACATAGCAGAATCTGGCTTAAAACAATGGAGGGTAGCTGGTAACTTGAACGGTTTTACACACCAGGTATCTTGTCCTTTAATACATCTCTTAATTAAAATGAGAGAGAGAGAGAACAATCACCCTTATTATACATCTGCAAAAAAGTATATTTTTTTGTACGAGGCGTGAGATTGGATAGGCACAAGGCGAACTGGAAGGAAGAATTAGTTTCTGGTTCTTCTGGTGGAAGATGAGTGTTGTGAAAACATTGATGAGTCTGAGGCGCGTCCTCAAGTTTAGAGGAAATGTGGCAGCCTTGGCGCAGTGTGTAATGTGGCAGCCTTGGCGCAGTGTGTAATGTGGCAGCCTTGGCGCAGTGTGTAATGTGGCAGCCTTGGCGCAGTGTGTAATGTGGCAGCCTTGGCGCAGTGTGTAATGTGGCAGCCTTGGCGCAGTGTGTAATGTGGCAGCCTTGGCGCAGTGTGTAATGTGGCAGCCTTGGCGCAGTGTGTAATGTGGAGCCTTGGCAGGTAGCCTTGGCGAGTGTATAATGTGGCAGCCTTGGCGCAGTGTGTAATGTGGCAGCTTGGAGCAGTGTGTAATGTGGCAGCCTTGGGCAGTGTATAATGTGGCAGCCTTGGCGCGGTGTGTAATGTGGCAGCCTTGGCGCAGTGTTGTAATGTGGCAGCCTTGGCGCAGTGTGTAATGTGGCAGCCTTGGCGCAGTGTGTAATGTGGCAGCCTTGGCGCAGTGTGTAATGTCAGCGTTGATCATGTGGCAAAGAGGAGAAGATAACTATAAACGTTGGAAGTTTAAAATCGTGTTTTTATTTAGGATGTGTATTTACAGTGTAGGTGAAGGATCTCATAGTGGAAAATGAAGGATGTCATCACAGTGGATGGTGAAGGATTAAAGACTGGAGTCTCAGTGAACGATGAAGGATGTGGTCTCAGTATAGAGATGTGCTCACAACGGACAGAGGAGGATGTGATTAAAGGGATCGGTGAGGAATGGGGTTACAGTGGTGGATGATTGATGATGACAATGTGAACGGTGAAGGATGGTGTCACATTTGGGAATGAATGATGTTGTCACAAAGAGAGAGGTGAAGAATGGTGTCACAGTGGTGGTGAATGATGTAACAATGTTTCTTCTATGTTTATTCATTGTTACCAAGGCACGATTTCAAGAACTAGATAGGGAACCCCGTGCTGTGAGTGATGACAGGCCTCTACCTTCTCACTCGTACCCTGGCTGTTGGAAGACAACATATTTCCCTCCTAGGACCTTGGCTCTGGTGCCCGTAACTCACTCTGTCTGGTGTACCTACTGTCAATAAACCAATATCTAGTCGGCCGAGACTTCACGGTATCTTGCACAGTTCCTGCTCGCCAGTTACCACTCCGATCAACCCTGAAACAACGGACAAGAAGGACTGTCCATATCTGCACCACTACACACCCCATTACAAATTGGTGGCAGTAGTGTCCCAGCAGAGCGTGAGTGGGGCCAGGTGGGAGAGTATCCTGCCCAAGCACTGCGCTTTGCATCGGCTGTATCCACGAATTTACAGCATCCAGGTTTGTCCCAGCACACTACAACTCGTGTGAGAAGCATTTTTCTTCCATATCAACGTCACGTTTGACTTGGTAGTCACGTGTGTAACCCGTGTAGAAAAAGCGGTCGCCTTTATGACCAGTCTGTTGAGCCTGAGTCGTCATACTTCTTCTGCAGTTCCCTTCCTCAGTTAATAAGTTACAGTAGTGAGAGGTGCTTATTAATGTGGTTTGATGTGTTACTGTTTCCATGTGTATCCACACAGCATAAGATACCAGCATGAGCAGAAAGCCACCTTCCCCAGTACCTGATACCCCCACCACTCCCAACGACACACAATTATCCTCACTCATGCCCCAGGTATAGTTATTTATCAGCGCATTGAGATTTATCAGTGTCAATATGACGTTCAGAAGTTTGCTGTGTCTTGAAAGAACCTAAGCCCCCAAGCCAGTGTTCATGCTATCCCATGCCACACCCCAATACACTAATTGCACATGTAGGTCCGCAGCTATCCAGTTATTTTACAATTTCCCATATATGTGGGCAAGCCACATGAGTTCCACAGGAGCATTTCAGTTTTCACTTGTCACATAATATGCTTATTAACCATGGTCTTGTGGTAAAGGCTGAGAGATGTAACCAAGTATTTTCATAGAATCTTCCAAAGTACGATTTTTATGTGCCTTGCAGCGAATCCCCGTGCTGTGAAGTGGAGAGATTGCAGTGCCCTTCCTCCCCACTGCACGTCGGCTGTTGCAAGACAACATATTCTCGCCTAGGACCTTACTTTGATTACCCCTCACTGCTCTGCCCAGTGCCACCAACATAACCAATATCTTGAATGAACCCTTAACTTCCTGCAGTGCTGCTTATACACTCACTGATAAACTCTGGCAAATGAAACTTGACAAAAACAAAGAAAAAAGCAATCATTCAACACTCATACACCAGTGGTGAATGATAAATCATAAAGGGTGGCAAGAATGTTATATCATGGACATGGTCAAAGAGTTGACTGATACCATGTTGGTAAGAGTATCATGGCGGTGAGTGAATGATGTGGTCACAGGAGCGGTGAACGAAGGTCGTGAAAATCAGGAAGTATGTCAGAGTGGTGAAGGATGTGGTCACTGCAGAAAGTGAAGGTGAAGATTGAAGGATGAGGTCACGTTGATGGGTGATTATTCCTGAACGAGGGTGAAGGATGTAGTCACAGGAGACAGTGAAGGTGGAAGTAACATTACACGGTAAAAGATGTACCACAGTTGAAGTGGGAGGCAGGAAGTCACTTGTGAAGAGAGAAGGATAAAGTCACACTGAACAGTGAAGGATATGCTCACAGTAGAGAGTGAAGGATGAAATCATATGCAACACTTGGGTATCTTTATATTGAGGAAACGTTTCACCACACAGTGGCTTCAATCAGTCCAATACAAAGTAGAAAGGTGTACGGAGAGGAGGCGTTTGAGGTAATCAGTCCTCGGCCTGAGTCGATGTGTTCAGTCCATCAATTCAGAAAGTGCTGGCATATGTCCGTAGAGGTGGCTTATATACTGTAGTCAGGTGAGGCGGAGCAGCAGAGGCGGGGTCATGGTGGGTCATAGAGGGACTGATTACCAAACTCCTCCTCTCCTGGCTAATCTTTCTACTTTCACAGACTGGGATGAAGCCACTGTGGCGAAACGTTTCCTCACACAAAGATACCCAAGTGTTGTATATGTCTAATTTATAACTTGTCGGTTCTCTGAACCATTCATCTACCATGAAATCATACGCTAGTAAAGAAGTGGTTATAGTATAGGTTGAAGGATGAAAATTTACAGGGATGAAGCGAAGATGATTTGTGTGTACTGTGAAGGATGTGATCACAGTAGGATGTTGCTGAAAATGTGTTCACAGTGGTCAATGAAGGATGGTGTCACAGTGAACGACGAATGTTATTGTCAAAGATGAAAAATGTAAAAGTTTAACATAATGAACGAGGTCACAGAGGGCAAAAGTTGTATCAGTCATATAATGCGATGAAGGATGTCTTATTGGGTCAGCTTAGTGTGGATAACAACACACTCATTCTTCCAGGTTAGTGGATAACACACTCATTCTTCCAGGTTAGTGGATAACAACACACTCATTCTTCCAGCTAGTGGATAACAACACACTCATTCTTCCAGCTAGTGGATAACAACACACTCATTCTTCCAGCTTAGGTGGATAACAACACACTCATTCTTCCAGCTTAGTGGATAACAACACACCCCATTCTTCCAGCTTAGTGGATAACAACACACTCATATTCTTCCAGCTTAGTGGATAACAACACACTCATTCTCTTCCATAATGTCAGCTGGTTTGGTATCTTATTGAATAATATTAAGAATAGTTGCAAAATGAATACGAATAAAAACTAGGCTAAAACAATATTGTACATTGAGGTTAGATTACGGATTAGTGTTGGTTTCGGTTTAGTATGATATTTTGGGCATATAAGAACGTAAATATATTCATATACAATCAGTGGTCATTATATTTAGTACAGCCTCGCGTACTGGGTAGGGCCTCCACGGTATATATCGTACAACCCAGGCCAGTGTAATACTGGGCCACCTTGACAATAAGTTTCAACTGACCACATATTTTACAGAATTAGAAAGGTATAGCCAACCACTGTGGCCACAAAATTCACATTTTTACAGATGAATCTCCCGCCAGCGTGGCTGTGGCGAATTTAGCTCAAATCCTCCAACGCCACCACCATGACTCACGAAATCGTACGACATGATTGCAACAGAACCGATGGAACGGAGGGGTTAGAACTCATGGCGAGTGAGTCGTAAAGCTTCAGGCCATAGCGGAACCACTGACCAGCTGACACACAGAATCATCCATTTAGTATATTTATTCACGAGGTAATGGTTTAAAATAATCACCAGATCACAACAATAAGCTGGTGAGATGAATCTCACGCTGGCGGGAGACGTTAGGTTAATATATTGACGGCTTTAGTCCACTAGGCCACCATGCTGATGAATGGTAGGACTGGTTAAGGCACACTTGCATTACTGGAGTATGATTCGAGAGCAGAGATATACTATGCACACCGAGATACATTATGATTTACGTGTAGTTGATTGGTTTAACACGTATTGCGCAGAATCAACCATATGGTCTAGTAGATACTATTGAGGCGTATTCATGACTCAGATCATCAGGCACAAACACGCAGGTAATGAGACTTTATGAAGAGAAGATGAACTCACCACACATCCAGAGCCTTTGAATACTTTTCACAAGATGACTTTGATAATGAGAAGGTGACTGAAGTCGCTGGTTTAGCGGAAGCCATCGTGTTCTTCTTAATGAGCGGTAATGAAAATGTCAATATTTAAAGAAATCATGGAAGTTACAAAGATTGTAAGAGCCTGAGTGGAGACTTCCAGCTGCAATCATTGTGATCACTCTCTAACATTGACACTTTTTAATGATAGTAATAGCAAAATATTTACGCTCTCTCTGTCCCTACTGCCGTTCTCTCTTCCTCTTGTCTCTTCCTTTTTCTCTCTTCTTCCGTCCCCATTTTTTTATTTCCTTTTCTCTCTCTCATTGTCTTTCATGATGATTCTCTTTACACTTTATCAATCTTTCTTAACTCACCTTTCATCCCGTTTTTTTCTCTCGTCCTCGCTCTTCTTTCTCTTTCTCGCTCTGCCTTTCTCTTCCTCCATTTTTACTTTCCTTTCTCCTTCT
This sequence comes from Cherax destructor, assembly GCA_009830355.1. Lineage (NCBI taxonomy): Eukaryota > Metazoa > Arthropoda > Malacostraca > Decapoda > Parastacidae > Cherax > Cherax destructor. The sequence goes on along the minus strand of WNWK01027505.1, from coordinate 16,686 downwards.
TGTTGTCACGGTTATCTTCAACTTATCCATATTTTCTTTCTCTCCGTTTACCACTGTCCCTCCTTCTCTCTCCTTTTCATCATCTAACTTGTTTTCTCACTATTGATACTTTTTGACATTCTTCTACCATCTATTATATCTTTACTACCTTCCTTCACCTTCTCACTCCCTTAGTATATTCAGAAGCAGTTCTTGATTTTTCTGTGTCAATGACTTTCTGACACTGTAAACTCTCTCTCTCAACCTGTCACTGAACATATGTCCCACACAGACGTTAAGATCCTATCATTTGGCTTATGGCCAAGAGCCGTTACCCACATTGAATGAAGTTTTTTTATTGTTACAACATAGATGACTTACTGATTTATATCTTTATGTTGTAATGAACATGTCTAGACTCGAGTCATCGTGAATAATTTTTCAGACGGCATGATGTTCTGAAAAAGGAACAGCCAGAGTGAAGTTGAAAATTAAGTCACATGTGCAACATCTGGGTATCTTTATTGTAGACGTTTCGCCTCTCCAGTATTTTATCAGTACAAATTCAAGGACACATGATTAAAGACAGAAGAGTTACCGTAGTCTTGCCTGGAGCATGGTGGCAAGAAGGCTGGCGCTTATATACCGGCGTCAGGCGGAAAGGGACGCAGTAGACAAGGCGCATAGTCACTCGGCAAGCAAGATCGAGCAGGTCACTGGAGTGGATGGGTTAGTGGTAGATGAATGTTGCCAGAAGAAGGCCATGTAGATCCCCTGAACCAAGATTCTGATGATGTTGCAGTGTCCAAGTACATGAATGGTATGACAATACGCACAGACAGCAAATTAGACACATCTGTCATGAACATGATAATGAATTGTCAGATACTGTAAATCTCACAACTTTGTCAGATGGCATCATACAACTTCCTTCATGGCTTACTACTTGTCACACACTACACTTAACCATCTTGAGTATGACCCATTTCTCTGGATCGTTAATTTCAAGCTTTATCTCACCTGTTCTACCATCCATCCACTAAGCTTCCATGATGATAGTACATTGTTAACCTTGAAAATAGATCCTCAGATACTTTATTTTACCCAACTCTTACATCACTTTTCAATTATTAGATTTATTGTAGTATACTCATTTAAATTATTATTTCCAGTGAGTAATGATTAGAACATGATGATTATGCACAAAAGATAGATAATACAACATATATACAGTATTATGATATAAAGTTCTGGACATGCACACACACTAACACCATTATAATCAATAGTGATAATATCACACACACACACACACACACCTTCATGCATTCACACACATTTATGCTCACACAGATTTATGTCATATAAACTCCTAAGACACACACACACACATACACACATCCTAAGACACACCTACACCCTCAACAAACACGTACACATACACACGCACATACAAATGAGCACTTGATACAGACACACATGCTCACACCCACACTCAACCATATACATACGCTTGCACACACCTCACACACATACATGAACATATATGCTTTACACGCCACACACATACACACACACAGTCACACACACACTGCACACACACACACACACAAACACGCACAAATACACGCGTCCACACACACATATATATACACCAAAAATTATAAACCCACACATATACACATACTCACACACAGAATTGCACACACGTGTACTTTTTAGGCCTATATTGGAGCATGCAGCACCAGTTTGATCCCGCACCTAGAAAAAAACGTAAGGAAACTTTAGGGAGAAAGTGCAAAGATTTGCAACAAGACTAGTCCTGGAGGTATGGGCATGCCCTATGAGGATAGGTTGTGGCTGAGGACACTGAGGACAGAGAGATAGGGGGTACATGATAACGACATATAAAAATACTGAGAGGAATTGACAAGGTGGACAGAGACAGAATGTTCTAGAGATGGGACACACAGCAACAAGGGGTCACAGTTGGAAATTGAAGACTCAGATGAATCACAGGGACGTTGTGGAAGTATTCTTCAGTCACAGAGTTGTCAGAAGTGGAATAGTCTGAAAGTGAAGTAGTGGAGGCAGGGTCCATACATAGCTTAAGAAGAGGTATGATACAAAGTTCATGGAGCAGGGAAGAGTGACCCAGTAGCGACTAGTGAAGAGGCGGGCTAGGGCACAACCACAACTAGGTGAGTACACACACACACACACACACACACATTCATACAAATACAGACACAACCACACGTTCACAGGCACTCACATATTCACCCCGCCAGGAGCTTGACTGACCACTGCAACCCCAGGTGACCCACACCCAGACACTCACGCACAGACAAAAGAAAGGGGTTATGAAACGTAAAAAAAAAAAAAAAAGGAAACAAGACCAGAATCTGAGGCCCTCAAGGAAAAAAGGCTTAATTTCTTTTAAAAGCAAAAAGGCTATGTTGCGTTTAGTGCTGAGGCTTCACAAAATCTGTGGACATAACCTAGGACTATGCCTGACGGATCATCAGTTCCAGCCTGGGAAAAATACTTTGGAATATTTGTAAACATATATTACTCTTATTAGTTCATAGATGACAACCACCGTCAAGTTCAATTGCTTAAGTATTGGGTTTAAAAAAAAGTACGATATATATCACAGTTGGTGGAAAACAAAAAATTTCCACAGCCTCAGTAGTTTATCAGGTCTGTAAGCAATGGGTGAGATGTTAATGAACAGTGTTTGGACTGTTGGAGTGATATGCTATCAGTTCGAGGCTCCAAAGCTTTAAATAGTTACCAACATTTTTACACTCAATCCGCTAATGGATGAAAACAGGGGAGAAAGACTCTTCCACCACCAGGTTGGACTGCTCTGAGCTGCTGGCTGTGAAAACCTAGATGGATCGCAGCTCGTGGTCACTATAAATTCCACTGCTACAGTAGTTATCAGGCTCGCGGACACTATTTTAAGGCGGAATGGCCGGGCGGACATGGTTTGTATTGTTGCTAACACAGGGGCTGTCTCCACCGAGGAAGGGTGAGCCTAAAAGAGGAACAGTTTCATTGTGTCTCATTCAATCATCTTGCCGAAGCAAGCTGAATTCACAGTTCAGACAACCCTCCAACTGCAACATCCCTCTTCCTTCAGAGTACAGGCTTGCATTCATTCTCCAGGACTCACGACTGCTATCTGGACTTACTCACACTCCATTAGCACGAAAAAATCATTAAAACCTCTTACATTTCATGCTTCTAGAGCTAGTGTCAACATTTTCCCATTGCCGATAGTTGCAGCTAAGCCTTGATGGTATTCATATTAGTATGTTTCAACATTTACATACATCAGCTCACCAGTCCTCTTACGCTTTTACTCTTAAAGGGTTCTTCCCCACATGTAATGTGCTCAAACAAGAATGTTGGATATCAAGACCTAATTCTCATAATCTTCGCTCTCTCCCTCCAATTATTCTTCTAACCATTCTTTTGTTTTCGCCATAAATCTACGAAAATCTATCCGATGAAAACAAAGAAAAATATATATTATTTATTTTAGGTAATATTTAAATATGTTGAGTAAAGGACACAAATGCAACTAATGAGACATTTTATTGTGGCAACGTTTCGCTCTCCAGGAGCTTTGTCAGATGTTACAAACAATGCATGGACACACAGGGTATATATAGGTTCAGGGTGAGGTGTAATAGTGAGTGGTAGATAGTAGTGATATAGTCGTAGAGTAGTAGTGATACAATAAGGTAGAACAATCAACTTGCACATAAGTAAAAGGTGATAAAAGCAATTATATGGGTAGTATAAAAATAGGTTAGACAAATATTTTGTTGGAGGTTGTAAAGAGAAGATGTAGCTGTTCCACATCCCTGAAGTGCTGTGTAGTATGAGAGACTATGGATGGAGGGTTTACTGTTTTCAGGAGATTCTTGCTAAGACTTCAGGATGGTAAGCTGCCTTTGTTTTGTTTAATTGTGTTAGAAACAGCGATAGTGCTGATTCAAGGCACTATCGCTGTTTTCTAACACAATTAGAAGCAAATTACCAGTTCATCTGAGTCTTGCAAAATCCTCCTGAACAGTTAACCCTACCACACATGGTTCTCATACCTACAAGCACTGTGTGGAACATCTACAGGCCTCTCTTTACAACCTCCAACAGAAATATTTTCTGCCATTTTATACTTTCTGTATAATTCTGTATCACCTTTACTTATTGATAGTCTGATGTTCACTACTACTCTCTGACTTATATCACTCTACTTCTACCACCACTAGTATTACACTCACCCTGAACCATATATACATATAATACAATATAACATGTATATACATTCTGCCCCTTCTGGGAGAGGAAAGAATCTTTCCTCTGTAAACATGCATGTTGTAGAGAGACGACTAAAATGCTGAGACAATTGTAGTAATTCCTTCTCTTATATAATTTACTAAAAATAAGAGAAACACTTTATAAAGCTGAGATGCTTGAATGTGCGTGGATGTAATGCAGATGATAAGAAAGACATGATTACCAATGTTATGAATGAAAAGAAGTTGGATGTCCTAGATCTAAGCGAAATAAAGCACAAGTGGGTAGGGTAGTTTCAGTAGGAAGAAATAAATGGGATTAATTTAGGAGTGGCTGAGAGAGTTAGAGTTAAGGAAGAGGTAGCAATAATGTTGAAAGATCCATTATGAAAGAGAAGGAATATAAATGTATAAATTCAATGATTATGTGGATTAAAATAATGCCTCGTAGGAAAGCGTTTTATAATAAGTGTTTATGCACCTGTAGAAGAGATGAGTGTAGATAAAAAAAGATCAATTTTGGGAGATGTTAAGTGACTGTTTAGGGAGTTATGAATCAAGTGAGAGAATAATTGGTAGGGAACAAAAATGCTAAAGTAGAAGAGATGGTTGTAGAGGGTGTGGTAGGCATGTTTAGGGTGTAAGGGTATTTGATAATGTGAATCCTTTGATTGAACTTTGTATAGAAAGAGTTTGGTAATAGTAAATACAAATTTTGAAAAAACGTAGAGATATGATATAGAGATGATATAGATATGATATAGAGCGAAATGACAGTAGTTTGTTGGACTATGTATTGCTGGATAAAGGTTGATGGGTAGACATCAGGATTTGTATATTTGTAGAGGGGTCACAGTTGTATCAGATAATTTTTGTTGATGTAGCTACAGTGAGAGTAAAAGAAAGATGGTGTACAAGGAGAATGGTATCAGAAAGTAATTACGAGAGAGGTGATTAAAGGAGGAAGCAGTAAGAGAAAGATATAAGCAACTACTGATAGAAAGATGGGCTTGTGAGAATATAGATGTTGAGGTTAAAGAGTTATGGGGTAAATTAAACAATGCAGTGTTAGCGTATCCAGCAGAAGTTTGTGGATGTCAGAGGGAAAGTGTGGGAGGGAAGACGATTGGTGGAATAATGAAGTTTTGATTTTTTTTTACAAGGTAGAAGTGATATAAGGAGGGAAGAGTAAATGGAGAGAGAGAGAAGAGAGAGAGAGAGAGAGAGAGAGAGAGAGAGAGAGAGAGAGAGAGAGAAGAGAAGAGAGTGGTGAAGGAATGGTAAATGGAGAGTAAATGAAAGAGTGAGTGAAATGCTGTCAGCAAATTTTACTGAGAATGAGAAAACGTTTTGGAATGAAATTAATACGTTGAGAAAGCCTAGGGAACTAATGAATTTGGCAGTTAATAATAGAAGAGGGGGGTTATTATTAGATGGAGAATTGGAGGTATCGGAAAGTTAGAGGGAATATTTTGAGGAACTCTCAAATGTTGATGAAGACAGGGAAACTGATTTCGTGCATTGGCCAAGGAAGTATAACATCTTTTAGGAGTGAGAAAGAGCCAGATGTGAGAGTGGTGGAGGTGCGTGAGGCAGTGGGTAGAATTAAACGGGGTAAATCAGCTGGGATTAATGGGATCAATACGGTAATGTTAAAAACAGATGTTGATATAGTTTTAGAAAGGTTGACGAGTTTATTTAATAAATGTCTGAGCGAGAGGAACGTTACTAGGAATGGACAGAGAGCATGCATAGTTCCTGTCCATATAGGCAAAGGGAACAAAAGTGAGTGTAAGAATTATAAGGGACGACATATATATGTCGTGCCGATTAGGTAAAACTTGCGATTTTGGCTTAAATATCAACGCTTTTCTTGGCATATAAGACAAGCGAAAATTTGTGTATGCAATAAAATATATTTCATTGTGTTTGTTTATTATTAAATTATTGTAAAAGTATCTAAAATATATTTAGTTGGGTTAAACTAAATTAAATTGCGCTTGTTATAATAAGGTTAGGTAAGTTTTCAGTTTCTTTTTTATACAAAAATATAAATTTTTACATTAACATAAATGAAAAAAATATATCTTTAAACGTATAAGATAAAATTTTAGAAAGGACTTAATTTTAAATGAGTTATTGCTAATTGACCAGTTTTACCTAATCGGCACGACATATATATATATATATTATTGTAATAGTAACATTTTATTATAAAGTCTGGTGTGTATTAGACGTTGCACATTGGAGCGACGAGTTACCACAAGTTTGAGGCATCCCACGAGGCGGAGATTGTTTCTCAAGTTCACACATTACTTGCTATATTAAGTGGAATTTCTACATCACAGTCATGCTTGCGCACGTTGAATATACCACCACTAACCATTCAGCCAACCTCATCAATCCACCTCCCCCCCCTAGCAATACCACCCCAACAATAACACTTCTCCCCATAACACATTCACCATCACTAACACCATTACCCCCCTAACATCACTTCCCCCCTTAACACTATCACCACCCCTAACACCATCACCACCGCTAACACCACCACCAACACCATCACCACCGCTAACACCACCACCAACACCATCACCACCCCTAACACCATCACCATCCCTAACACCATCACCATCCCTAACACCATCACCACCCCTAACACCACCCCCGACACCACCACCACCCCTGACACCACCACCACTTCTAACACGACCAACACCCCTAACACAACCACTACCCCTAACACCAAGACACTCTTTAGATGTCAAGACACATTTTAGATTACAGAGGGACGTGAGGCTCCGCCACCCAAACAAATGATGGTTTTCGCCTGAGTTCAACTGAATATCTTTTATCTCTTCCTGGGATAACATTAAGTGGATAAGTTTGAACTCTGGAAATGTGAGAAGGGTTGCAAAACACTTTGTAAGGAATATAAAGAGTTATTGGAACCACAGGGAAAGGATTTGCTATTTTGTAATGAGCAAGGCAATGGGAGGGAAGGTTATGTTGATTGCTTAATTGGGTCTTAAAATTTTCCAATAATATAGACTATTAGTGGGATAATTAGGGTATGATTATTGTATTTCTAGACAATGTAACTTTATATGCCTAATGACTATTTTCTGTATTAAAATGTAGAGTCTTTGGGGGATTAAAATTAAACAAATTTGTGGTTATTTATTATTCTTAGTGAAAGTGAAGATTGGCTATTTAATGTCCCTTTGATCTTTTATTAAAGTTTTGACAAACATCTTTGTATTATTCATGACTTACATTTATTCACTCTTGTGGTTATTACTTCTGAGTTTTACCTTATTTATGACGTTCCACCATCTCTCACACCACCACCATCTCTCACACCACCACAATCTCTCACACCACCACCATCTCTCACACCACCACCATCTCTCACATCACCACCATCTCTCACACCACCTCCATCTCTCACACCACCACCATCTCTCACACCTCCACCATCTATCACATCACCCTCTCTCACACCACCACAATCTCTCACACCACCACCATCTCTCACATGACCACCATCTCTCACACCACCTCCATCTCTCACACCACCACCATCTCTCACACCTCCACCATCTCTCACATCACCATCTCTCACACCACCACAATCTCTCACACCACCACCATCTCTCACACCACCACCATCTCTTACACCACCACAATCTCTCACACCACCACCATCTCTCACACCACCACCATCTCTCACACCACCACCATCTCTCACACCACCACCATCTCTCACACCACCACCATCTCTCACACCACCACTATCTCTCACACCACCTCCATCTCTCACACCACCACCATCTCTCACACCTCCACCATCTCTCACATCACCATCTCTCACACCACCACCATCTCTGACACCACCACCATCTCTGACACCACCACCATCTCTCACACCACCACAATCTCTACACCACCACCATCTCTCACACCACCACCATCTCTCACACCACCACCATCTCTACACCACCACCATCTCTCACACCACCACCATCTCTCACACCACCACCATCTCTCACACCACCACCATCTCTCACACCACCACCATCTCTCACACCACCACCATCTCTCACACCACCACAATCTCTCACACCACCACTATCTCTCACACCACCACCATCTCTCACAACACCACCATCTCTCACACCACCACTATCTCTCACACCACCACCATCTCTCACATCACCACCATCTCTCACACCACCACCATCTCTCACACCACCACCATCTCTCACAACACCACCATCTCTCATACGGCCACATCACTCCTCACACCACCTCTTCCTCTAACACCACTACCTCCCTCCTCTCAAACCACCACTTCCCCTCACACACCACTATATCCCCTCTCACACCACCACCATCTCTCACATCACCATCTCTCACACCACCACCATCTCTCACATCACCACCATCTCTCACATCACCACCATCTCTCACACAACCACATCACCCCTCACACCACCTCTCCCTCTCAAACCACCACCACCCTCTCACACTATATTCCCCTCCACCACCACCCTTCCACTATATTCCCTCCACCACCACCCTCTCACACAATATTCCCCTTCACCACCAACAATCCTTAAACAGCCAGAACACTTCACACTAACAAAAACATTGTCAACCACCGCCCAAACCACCACTACCAACCTTCACACAAGCGTTACCCCTCACGCAAACAACATCCCTCATAACACGACTAACATTCATGCTACTATCTCGCCTCACACCATCACACTCACAACAAATCATTCCTCACAACACCACCAACCTGCGCACTAACACCAACTCTCGCATTACCACCTTCCGCTTATACCACCCTCGCCACTCACATAACCACCACCTCTCACCCCCCCTCATCCCTCATACCGCACCTAATATCACCTCCATCAACCCTAACACCCCATACTCCTCACACCACCCCTTACATCACCAACCCTCACAACATCACCACCTCTCATACCACCAACACCCTTTAAACCACCACTGCTTCTTACACCACCAACCCTAACACCTCCACTACCCCAATCATCAACCTCTAACCTCACATCAACATATCACTCTCACCTCTACGACCACCAGTTCTACCTTTCATAGGTGAAGGTAGTGGTGATGTGTTGTGTTGTACTGGGCAACATCAGGATGTAATTTATCTACCCAAGGCTCTGAGGATCATAAGTATTTGTGCTTCTGTATTATTATTATTATTATTATTATTATTATTATTATTATTATTATTATTATAATTATTATTATTATTATTATTGTTTTTGTTGTTGTTGTTATTGCTGTTGTTTATCATTTTTACAGTTGTTCACTGTCTTGATTTGTGGATCCATAGATTTAGCTTAAAAGTTTAGACTATTTGTTTACTTCTCTTACCTGTCATTTAGAGTCTTCAGCTTATTGAGTGAGCTGTGTTTGGTTCACTTCCCTTGCCCGTGTGTTTTGATTGGGATTATGTTGGATCACATACGTTGCAGACTCTGGCAAACAAGTCGTGGATTTTATCGACCCTTCTTTCACCTTCTTCAACTTACGTTTAGCTACTCTACACCTCTTTTTAAGGGCCTCGAGCCTTTCATACCACTAGTGCCTGTTTCTGGTGTTTCATGTGTGACCATCTACTTCTGTGAATAGGTTATTAACGAAACTCTTGATCACGGTGGATCAAAAAACTGTCTGAAACGTCGAGAGCGGAGTCATACCTATTGCTGCTCCTATAAATTTGACTTCTGTGAATATGACTTACCTCCGTAGTTTATGTTTTCATTGTTTTGACTCAATTAAGAATTACTTAACGTTTTTTTGTGTTTATTATTAAGCAAAAATGTATGAATTTTTGGTCATCTTTAATTCTCCACATTGCTTATATTTATGTTATTGATGTGCTTTCCCATCAATACTTTTCCTAAGAATTGAAATCTGTTCTCCAAAATATTGAAGAGGCTCCAGCGTTTACAGTTCACAGCTGTCTACCATTCACCTGTTATCCAGTATCTTCGAAGCCCTGAAGCTGAGACAACACAGCCTTTACCTCAACGATCACGTTGTCGCTCGCTGAAGTAAGTTGCCTTGTGTACCCAGGTATAATTTTTCACATGTTTTGGATAGTAACTCAGGCCAAGTAACAGCAGTATTTCCGCAACATTATTCCTGTCACTGTTAGGTTTGTTTTGGTAAAGAGTTACATGTATATACACTAGACGACCCGGGATTTTCCGATGACTTGTCACTCTACTGAGCCTTGTGTATAGTATATTAAGGGGTAGTCTTACGACCACATTACTTTATCTGATTTACAGTAGCTTAGGTTTTGCTTAGACACATCCAGGTGTGTTTTACTGAAACTGCCTTACTTTGTTTATATTTCTGCAAGGATCCGAGATCGTTTAGCAAGAAAGGAAAAGGAAGGGTAAAAGAAGAAAGTCAGACGAGCTAGGGAAGAAAAAGATAGGAGAGAACAAGATCAAAAGGGAAGGTTACTGAGAGAGAAGATAGGAAAAAACGTTAAAAGTTAGAGACGAGAAAGCAAAAGCGTGAGATGAAGTTAGATTATGTGAAGTATTAGAGTGAAGAAGCTTCAGGACCAAGTCGAGCAGACATATATTGAATTTAAGAAAGTAGAATTGGATCAAAAGTAAATAGACTTTTCTAAAAAAAAAAAAAATTAGACGAAAGTGTTAGAATCTACTCAACATCTTACCAGAGTGAACATGACAAGTTTACCTCTATTCATAAAAGGGTAAGACAGCACTTCGTATCTCATACAGTGTAGAAACTCTGCAATCTTAAGAGAATTTCCAATGACATTTGGGCAACAAGTTTAGGCATGCTGTAATCTGGTATTGCTTTAAATATATATGCAGCTTATTTCAGTGAGGGTTATTGAAGGTGATTATTAAATCCTTTCAAAACACAAGTGACTCCTGAATTATACCACTTTGAAACCCAATCAGAATTTCAGCCAGTTCCAATCTACACTCTTATGATTTTTCAATTTCGAAGAGATTTCATGGTCGCTGACCAATTCCTGGCTGCTGTTTCATATCTGATTCGGACTTTTGTAAGAGAGTGTAATGTAACTTGCATATCACTGCAAAAGTTGCTGAAACTGCTGATATCAATAGTCAGAAAAATCCAAAGAGGCAAAGAGCCAAGTAAGAACCAGAACTCGTCCGACGTTATCCCCAGTTCTTTTACCTGTGGTGAGAAAGACAAGAAATGTGCAGGTTGTTCGTCTTATAAGGTGAATAACGTCAGCAGGTGGTTTAACGAGTGCAGCTTTAAAACATCGTTTTGTTCTGTAACAGTTAACATAACGAATGTATCCACCATTCTACATGATACTGGATGTACTTGTGTAGTCATCTCCGATAAACTGTTCTTATGGCTCACATCCTCTGAAGATACTATTTCTTTTGGAGATTACTAGGGCCGTACAGACACCTTCCCGACGATGAGGTGATACCTGAGGTTCCGATGGTGATACCTGAGGTTCCGATGGTTCCGAGGGATGGATCGACGCAGTGCTCGTCCCATCACTTACTGTTTTGATTGGGAATGGTTAGGGAGCTTCCTTACCCTCAGAGACTCTCCTTATATCACATCTTCTCTTCAGTGTTCTCAGACTCTCCTGACAACGCAGATCATATCAGCCCAGTCTCTGACATAGTGGAAGACACTTCTGTCCCTGAGACTATCACTGATGCTGTTCCTAATTTGACTACTTCAGACACAGTAGCTGTTCCCATTGTCTCGAGGCCGGAATCGAAACAAAATTCAAAATTTTCTCATGTGTGAACTCTGAGCTCTGTAAAGAGTCAATAATGTGGAAATTGCAAAAGCTTTATGCATCTTCGAAAAAATATACGGATTTATCCATTGAGAAAACGAAAATCTTAAAATACTGAAAATGTGTATGGTACCAGAGCAGACAAATAAGTACAATAATAATTTTGAAAAAAAAATATTACCAAGGCACAATGAATAATCTATCGAATGATAAATAGATATTGCAAGGAAAAGATAAACAAATTTAAAAAATTATGACCACCAACCTATCTTTACCATATATGAATGAATTAATCAGAACACATGAACAAGGTAATCTAGTCAGACCATAGTTCCATTAGCTAAGTTATCAAAAAATTATCCAAATAGCTAGTAGATATATTTAACCCAACAATTGACAAAGTTTCTAACTTTAATGATAAAAAATAATATTGATTTAGTTGATAATTTAAGCACCATGACTGATTTTAATAAAGTATGGTTGGTTTTGATGTTACTTAATTGTTCAGAAAAGTCCAAGTTGATGACTTATTAAGTTTCCTATCTGTGTGTTGGCACATAGGTGCCAACCCCACTCACACTACCATCCCCCTCCATCTTTCACACCACCACCTTCTTTCACTCCATTATCTCTCACGCTAGAGCTCTCGCTTCACACACGGAGGGCCCGGGTTCGATTCCGGGCAGGTGGAAACATTTCGACGTGTTTCCTTACACCTGTTGTCATGATCACCTAGCAGCAAATAGGTACCTGGGTTGTTAGTCGACTGGTGTGGGTCGCATCCTGGGGGACAAGATTAAAGACCCCAATGGAAATAAGACAGACAGTCCTCGATGACGCACTGACTTTCTTGGGTTATCCTGGGTGGCTAACCTTCCGGGGTTAAAAATCCGAAGTAATCTTATCTTATCTTATCTTATCTTTACCAATACCAACCCTCAAACCGCCCATCCCACTAACACTTACACTACTACCACTTGTCACAATACCACCACCACCACTGGTCACACTACAACGACCCCTCACACCACCACCACCACCACCACCACCATCCTTTGTCACACTACAAAGACCCCTCTCAACATCACCACCACCACCACTGGTCACACTGCAAAGACCACTCATACCACAACCACTAGTCACACTACAACGATCCCTCACACCATCAAAACCACCAACACTGGTCACACTACAACGACCCCTTACACCATCAAAACCACCACCAGTGGTCACACTACAACGACCCTCTCAACATCACTACCACCATCACTGGTCACACTACCACGACCCCTCATACCACCACCACCACTGGTCACATTACCACGACCCCTCTCAACATCACTACCACCACCACTGGTCACACTACCACGACCACTCATACCACCACCACCACAACTGGTCACATTACCACGAACTCTCTCAACATCACTACCACCACCACTGGTCACACTACCACGACCCCTCACACAACCACTGGTCACATTACCACGAACCCTCTCAGCATCACTACCACCACCACTGGTTACAGTACCACGATCCCTATTACGCACTCAGGTAATAAAGGCCTATATACCTGGTCGTATGGGACTTGTGGCGAAGATAAACACAGCAGTAGTCTTTTAAATTGTATTTCCTTCACCAAGTATGAATATAAATATCTACACTTATGTACACTAGGTACACGGTAATCAAAGGCAAAACAACAGCCAGAGAGTGAGAGAACCGTGAGCAACCAGCTGCTGTATGAGTCTGGCAAGAGCTGACCGTGAGTGATACCACATCACCTCAGCAATTGTCCGACCCACCTTGTGATTGGTCAGTGAACCAGGGTACTGATTTAACGATGGGGCCCCGTAAGATCGTTAAACCCTTAGCACCTGGTTCGCTGGTTAGGAGGCAACCTATATGAGAGTGTGTACATATGCCGAATAAAATATAACTTACTCTTGCTTGCCACAACCCCTCACACCACAACCACCACTGGTCACATTACCATGACCCCTTCACACCACCACCACTGGTCACATTCCCAAAAACCCCTCACACCACCACCACCACTGGTCACATTACCACAACCCTCACACCACCACCACTGGTTACATTACCACGACCCTCACACCACCACCACCACTGGTCACATTACCACAACCCCTCACACCACCACCACCACTGGTCACATTACCACGACCCTTCACACCACCACCACTGGTCACATTACCACGACCTCTCACACCACCACCACCACATGTCACATTACCACGACCCCTCACACCACCACCACCACTGGTCACATTACTATAAACCCCTCAGACAAACACCACTGCTGGTCACTCTACAACGACCCCTCACACCACCAAATTTGGTCACACTACCACGACCCTCACACCACCACCATCACTGGTCACATTACTATAAACCCCTCAGACAAACACCACTGCTGGTCATGCAACAACAATCCTTCACACCACCACCACTGATCACAGTACCATGACCCATAACACAATCACCACCACTGATCACCATACCACGACCACTCACTCCATCACAACTGACCACATTGAAACGATCCCTCACACCACCACCACAGGTCACATTACAACGACCCTTCACTCCATGACCACCACCACTGGTCACTTTACCACGACCCTCACACCACCACAATCACTGGTCACACTACCACGACCCTTCACTCCATCACCACCACCACTGGTTACATTACTACGACCCCTCATGTTGCGAACCCTGAACAAGATAATTGGGTTGAGTGGTTGATGGGCCACTTGGGTACTGCACGTTCAGTATTACTGGGCTGCAGTGCCCGGTGACGTCACCACAGTTAATGTCAGGGCGGAGAACCTGGCATATGAGTATGGTCCACGACTTGACTAAGGAACGTTACTATTTCACTGAGCTGTGGATGACACCAGCTGGACTTTGTTTACGGCTGGCTGGACTATTTCTTGCATGCTTCTTTGCAGACCAGTCTGCTCAGTTCCTGGCTTCTGTTACGGACATCACTCAGTCTGTTGACTACAGTTCCTCCCTGGCTTATGTTACCTACTTAGTCTGTTGAAACCTGGTGAACGTTGTAGTGTCAGGCGACACAGACACAGAAGTGTGGAACAGTATGGTGTTTTGTAACCCGGTGAGCGTTGTAGTGTCAGGTGACCTCAAGAAGGAAGTCGTGTGGAACATGTGTAGTGTAACCCGGAGTGTTTAATGTCAAATGACGCGGTGAAAAGGAAGTATTGAGACTGAGTGTCATGACACGGAGTAAAGGAAGTACAGAGACATGTTGTAGTGTTATGACACGGAGCAAAGGCGGTATTGCGGATGTACCACGGAGATGGTGTCATGGAACACAGAGAATAGGTGGTGTCATGGGACACGATGATTGAGTATCATAACACAGTTACCAGGAAGTGTCATGGGACACGATGATTGAGTGTCATGACACTGGGTTTGGTAGTGTCATGTGTGTCACGATGATTGCAGTGACATGTGGCATTGGACACTATAGGGTCCTACTGTTTACTTTGTAATTTGATGTGTGATAGTCGTGAGATTTAACAATGTGATATTGTTACCTTAGTACAAATTATATTACGCTTATTGTACCAAAGACCATGCTTTTATATTATATTTTATATGTACAAAGGTTGTTTGTACTTTATGTTATATAGATTTTTACTAGTATAAATTAATGTGTGTATTTTTATATACCCCGGACAATAACCTTGATTATATTATTACAGTATTGCAGTGTTGGTTATGAGAGCAGAATCCCTTAGATGTCAGGCCAAGTAATCGGTTTTTGCCTAGCTCTCTTAATTAATATTGGAATACCTCACTACACCACCACCACCACTGGTCACATTACTATGATTCCTCACTACACCACCACTGGTCACATTACTATGATTCCTCACTACACCACAACTGGTCACTTTACCACGACCCCTCACACCACCATCACTAGTCACTCTACCACAACCCCTCACCCCACACTAATGGTAACATTACCACGACCCCTCACCATCACCACCACCACTGGTCATATTACCACGACCTTCACACCACCACAACCAGTGGTCATGTTACCATGACCTTCACCCTACCACCACTGGTCACACTACCACGACCCCACACACCACCATAATTGGTCACATTACGACGACCCCTCACTCCATCACACTTCTAGTCACTTTACCATGACCCCCTCTCACCATCACCTCCACCACTGGTCACATTACCACGATCTCTCACTCCATCACTACCACTGGTCACTTTATCACGACCCCATACACCATCACCACCACCAGTGGTCACATTGCCATGACCTCTCACACCACCACCACCACTGGTCACTTTACCACGACCCTCACACCATCACCACCACCGCTGGTCACATTACCACGACCTCTCCATCACCACCACGCTGGGCACATTACGACGACCCTCACATCACCACTGGTCGCATTACCACGCCCTCTCCCACCATCACAACACCACCATGACAGCATATTATGCCTCCTTTCACATCCCCAACAACTCTACAACCCA